>CM035806.1:135951679-136159179 GCA_020466095.1 Chlorops oryzae
ATGCACTCGAGTGGCTTGTAACCAAGAAAATTGGAAAAATATTGCAATAAGTATTTTCGGATTGGATAGGTTACTATATTGGAAAAGAGAATTTTCACCTGCACTTGTGACAGAGAGTTTTAACCCCATTTAAGAATTGAGTGTTGTTGCGTTTGCCGTTGCTGTCGCTATTGCTATTGGGTTGAATGAGCTTCGCTTGAATAGCGCGATTGATGAATCGGCTAGTGCCGAGTAATTGGCTGCCTTCTTTTGTAGGGTATTGTTCTTTAATTTTTGTTGTGTTTAGTGTCTAGTGCTTTCTTTCTCATTTTGATTTTTGGTTTTCTTTTTACCTCTACGATTTTCTGCCGTGTTCTATCGCTCGGTGAACAGCTGGCGCAGCTACCAATTGCCTGACTTGTTGACTGACTTGTTTGCTGGCTGAGTATCTCAAAGACTTGCGAGAGATTTTAGGTAAGCGAGTTCGAGTCTTGTGCTCGGGAGCGGGAGAGCGATAGAGCCAGAGAGAGAGAGAGAGAGAGCGTGTGCTTGTTCGGTTGGACTTAACAGTCAATGTTCCGGGCTTACAATAAGCGAACGTGTTTATCGCCGTACGCGGGCTTTTTTTTTGCAGCGGATGCGCCTCGAATCTTTTGAATTTGAATTGTAACGCTTTTAAAAGCGAATAGAAAAAAAGAAAGAATTAAAATTTCGTGTGGTAACGCGCAATGTTATTTCCTTCCGAATAACAAAACACAGTAAAAAATGTGAAAGTGAAGAAAATCTATTAAAAAAAATACTTATTCAAAAAACCCCCCCAAAAAAAAAAAAATTATTTGAAAATAATAAAAAAGTCATGGAACCGTGAAAATGTGAAGAAATTTCTTTTTTGGAACTCTAAAATTCCAAACTCAAGGTGAATGTCATAGGTACTAATTATGTAGTACTTACTTTCGTCCTTACGCCATTGCTATATAAATTATTATTTATTATTTATTTATTTGGTCAATAAAAATTAATTCTTTCTGACATATCTTAAAACTGAAAAAAAACGCAAGTTTTTATATCGGGTATGTGATTGTTTTCCCTTTCCCGGGGAATGAATTCCACTCCCAAATTGATGTGATTTATTTCCCTTTACCAAGATAGAAGGCTAGTTTAACATACATTACTCGACATAATGCTTGGGAAATGAATTTTCTGAATTGAGTAATTTAAATTTCCCCTCAATATTGGTCGAGGGAAAATAAATCATATTAATTTGGGAGTGGAATTCATTTCCCCGGAAGAGGGAAAACAATCACATTCCCGCAGGTATATTAATTATAGAACAAGAAAAAAACAAACAAAAAAGTATGTAAAAAACAAAAAAACGATCTAGAGCAAGTTCAATGTTGATTAAAGCCATAGTCGATATTGGGGAAGCCGATGCATAAAGGTTTAGCATTGTATGGACATATGTGGGTAGTGAAAATTTTTTTAGAGGGTGTGTGTGTGTAAGAAATCGCGCCATAAAATTTCAAAACTTGAATCACCTTTTCCCTAACGAAATTGTTCGACTTGTAGAGACTTTAATTTGAAGTGTTTAAATTTGAGATCTCTCTCTCTCCCTCTATCACTCTCTCTCTCTCTCTCTCTCCCTCTATCACTCTCTCTCTCTCTCCCTCTATCACTCTCTCTCTCTCTTCTTCTATCACTCGCCCTCTCTCTCCCTCTATCACTCTCTCTCTATCTCTCTCTCTCTCCCTCTATCACTCTCTCTCTCTATCTCTCCCTCTATCACTATCTCTCTCTCTTCTTCTATCACTCGCCCTCTCTCTCCCTCTATCACTCTCTCTCTCTCTCCCTCTATCACTCTCTCTCTCTCTCTCCCTCTATCACTCTCTCTCTCTCTCTTCTTCTATCACTCGTCGTCTCTCTCTCTCCCTCTATCACTCTCTCTCTCTCTCTCTCTCTCCCTCTATCACTATCTGTCTCTCTTCTTCTATCACTCGCCCTCTCTCTCCCTCTATCACTCTCTCTCTCTCCCTCTATCACTCTCTCTCTCTCTCTTCTTCTATCACTCGTCCTCTCTCTCCCTCTATCGCTCTCTTTCTCTCTCCCTCTATCACTCTCCCTCTCTCTCTCTCTCTCTCTCTCTCTCTCTCTCTCTCTTTCTCTCTCCCTCTATCACTCTCCCTCTCTCTCTCTCTCTCTTTCTTTCTTTCTCTCTCCTGGGTTGAAATTATAGAATTCTGAGTAATGTTGTAAATGGTAAACGCTATAAATCGTTAAAATAATGTGCGACACATTTGTTCCATGTGCGTTGAAGAGTTAAATCGAAAAAAAATGATCTGAAATTTGCTTGTTATCGAATATGTCATATCTCTAGTTTTTAAAACCGACCGCACTGTTTGTTAATTCTTCGATTTGAAACATTAATAAAAAGATGAAAGCTGCCCAATCAGAGAGCGTAGCTTACAATAAAAAGGGAATGCTTAAAAATAAGTATTTTTGTTAATGCAATGGAAGGTACAGATGAATGTCTGGGAATTTTATACCCTTTCATGTTTATGGTTTTTTTTTTTTTTTGGCATTTTTTTTTCTTTTTTACCAATTCTCGTTAAAATGTGCATTTGACACTCGATTCGCCCATTGACAAGAAACATATCAGCGCCACTGATTAAACTTTCGATTTGAGGGCTTAGCAGGGTAGGCATACCAAACCCAAGAGGCAGCCACTCCTAAAGCGAAGAGCCATAAATTTCGTGCGGTGCAAACATTGAACGCAAGAGAATGTGAAATGTTTTTTTTTTTTTTTTGTTGTAAAGTTGTCAGCTCCATAAATCTGCACACAGAAGTAGGCGCTCGAAGGGTGTAATCAATTTCAGCAGCAGCCCACATGTGTGAAGAACCCATCGATTCGATGGGAAGGAATCCCACGCTCGGGCTTCATTAGTGCCCACTGTAGTGCATATGTTGGCCGCAGTATGCCGTATGTCGCGTGCATCATGTATGCGCGTCTATCAGCTTGTTTCTGTCTATGATTGACCTTCGCTCGGAAACACCCGAAGGCTATCGAATTTACCTTTCCGCCGGAAAAGGGGTTGGAGGGGGAATTTCCTCATTGCATTTCAAAAGGGAAATACAAAAGAGAGAAATTTTGCTTACAGATTTTCAACCACTCAAGTGTCTATTTGCATTGATTGAGAGAACGCCGCGCCGAGCCAATTTATCGCACCAGTCGCACGTATATACATACATACATACATACATACATGTATGGTGGCATGTGTGCACCTAATCAGGCTGTACGACTGTGTCATGCCGTTTGACGTTTCACGCTTCATGCGCTATTGTATCGGGTCTATTTTTGATCTTTATTTATTGCGAACGCTATTGCGAGCAATTGCAACAATGTTCCCTCGTATGCACATCAATATGGGTGTGTGTGTGTATAGAGCAGATGCTCCACTTGGGAAGTTTATTCGATTCACCTGCAACCGATCGATCAATCGAGCACGTTCGATAGCTCGTCCAACACTTCAAGGCGTTTTTCTCAATGGCTTCACATTGTGTAGATACTGTATAACGTGTATATGTATGTATATCACAAACATATCCATAAATAGACAGAAATACATGCTTCTGTAAGCAATTTTACTATTTCCGTGGGCATGACCAACGACCCATGGGTCGTTTGTTTTGGTTTGAGATTGTTACACTCATTGTCAGTGTCAGCAATTCAATCTTCAGATGTAATGAATTTGTGGGGATTTGTATTTTCGAGATACATACAAGCTTGGGGGACCGAATGAAATGCTGTGGTCTCTGTTGTGCTGCAATATTTTTGACGCCAAATCATCTCAAATATGTACTTAGTTAATCTCGTGATTTGTCTCAGTTAGTCTCTTTTGAGCGCAAGAGTATGAGAGATAGATAGATAGATATATAGATAGACAGATAAGTAGATATAAAGATAGATAGGAGAGAGAGAGAGAGAGAGAGAGAGAGAGAAGAGAGAGAGAGAGAGAGAGAGGAGAGAGAGAGAGAGAGAGGAGAGAGAGAGCGAAGAGAGAGAGAGCGAAGAGAGAGAGAGAGCGAAGAGAGAGAGAGAGCGAAGAGAGAGAGAGAGCGAAGAGAGAGCGAGAGAGAGAGCGAAGAGAGAGAGAGCGAAGAGAGAGAGAGAAGAGAGAGAGCGAAGAGAGAGAGCGAAGAGAGAGAGCGAAGAGAGAGAGCGAAGAGAGAGAGCGAAGAGAGAGAGCGAAGAGAGAGAGCGAAGAGAGAGAGCGAAGAGAGAGAGCGAAGAGAGAGAGCGAAGAGAGAGAGCGAAGAGAGAGAGCGAAGAGAGAGAGCGAAGAGAGAGAGCGAAGAGAGAGAGCGAAGAGAGAGAGCGAAGAGAGAGAGCGAAGAGAGAGAGCGAAGAGAGAGAGATCGAAGAGAGCGAGATCGAAGAGAGAGAGATCGAAGAGAGAGAGAGCGAGGAGAAAGAGAGCGAAGAGAGAGAAATCGAAGAGAGAGAGAGCGAGAAAGAGGGGGCGAAGAGATCGAGAAAGAGAGAGAGAGAGTGAAGATAGCGAAGATAGAGGTCGAGATAACGGGAGAGAGACAGCGAGAAAGAGAACGACAGAGAGATATGAGCACTGCAAATTGGATCGCACTTCAAATTTTCCTTCCTAGTAACTATTTCAAAAAGGACGGATTGTAATTCAGAAGTTCAGAAACATTTAAGTGAAATGAAAAAAAGAAAATGTTTTTT
Organism: Chlorops oryzae; assembly: GCA_020466095.1. Classification (NCBI taxonomy): domain Eukaryota; kingdom Metazoa; phylum Arthropoda; class Insecta; order Diptera; family Chloropidae; genus Chlorops; species Chlorops oryzae. The sequence continues at coordinate 135,956,397 of CM035806.1, forward strand.
TCTTGCATTCGAAATCGCCCCCCACTTGCGAAGCGGAAATGCTTTCAAGAACATATGCAATTGCTTAGTAGCAACAACAACTACAACAACAAAAACTCAACGCATACAACTCTCACACACACACAAACCCAACGAAAGATACAATTGGTACTATGAACGTTTCAAATATTCCTTATTGAGCTCAATAGTTATAATTGTTAGATGATAACGGCCCACGGCGAATGTCACGGCCCAATAAAATCGGTTAACAATGAGAAAAAATGTCTCTTACAGTTAAAACTATCTTAATAAGAAAACTCCAAATGAACCTGTAACCGAAGGTTGACAGTCATGGCAAAGTTACCGCGGTATCATGGTCACTGCATACTGAGCATATTTTCTACATGGTAGCCCTTACCCAAAGACCTTATAAATACTAGTTATGTATAACGTATTTTCTTTAACCGTGTGTAGGTAATTTGCTAACACGCGGGACGCGATGGCATTTAATCTCATGAATTTTTATCAGAAATTATTTTCAATTTCCACTATTTTTAGCATATATTTATGCACTTATGTACGTCAAATACATACGTACACACGCTCTCAAAAACAAAAGTTTTTATCTTCGACTTTATACCCATTATATGAGCATTGAAGCCCCCGGTACTTGGACATGCACGTTTCGCATGAAGTAACTTGTAAGGTATCCACATGAAATACTTAGATAACAAGAGGTCGTAAAGTTGAGATTCCGAAATTTCGCCCTTTTACAAGAGGTGAAAATCCTAAAATTGGAGGTTTGTTTGTACATATACATATACATATACATATGTATGTATTTTCTTTTTGATAATGCACTTTCTGTATTTGCCTTTGCCTTTGCGGCGAGTCGCGTGCCTTGCCAACGCGGTAAATAGATAGAGAGGCACATATGTACATACATATGTATGCATGTAAACAATATGTCCGCAAAGCGACAATCAGCATGCCATTTGTGGTGCATCCTAACCCACTTGCGCTTTATATTTGTTGTTATCTGCAAGGCGTTGAGCACTGTCAGTAGTGGGATCGCACTTTTTAATTGCAATTTTATATTGTCGTTTTTTGTTTTTTTTTTTTTAATTTTTTTTATGCTCTTTTGCTGTAGAATAATTGAGCTTTTCAGCTTTTCAACTTGACATTCAACTATGAAACGAAATTTTTCGCAACACTTCAAAGCGTTACCGTAAATAAGGCTGAACAAATGCTTATCGATGTGGACTTTGGGAAATTTTCGAGGTCATCGAACAAACGAATTTGTTCACTTGAGTATGGATACGAGACGACTAGAATCGTAAAGAAATGACTTCAGTTATTTTAATGTAATAAATCGAGGTGATGGATTCTTTCACATGCAATTTTCTACTGGGCACATTGGGAAATATTTGACAAAATAAAATGTTGTCTAATCCCCTTCGTTTAATCAGAAGATTCATTTAGTTAGCTATTAAGTTTATTTAAGTTTATTTTATTTTATTTTATTTTATTTATTCTTTTCAGCGACGCGAATTTAACCCTTTATAGTAGAGTGGTCCTTAATAAAAAAAATTTTTTTTTATTTTTAATAAAGACCACCCTACTTTATAGCCCAATTTAAATTCATATACAAAAAAAAAAAATGTTTAGTATTCGAAGTAGTCTTAATCCTCTTTTAATATACAGAAATTAAATCGAAATAATTGCCGCCTAGAGTGTCCGGACCAACCGCGTTACTTTGAGTCCGTTGTAATTTTTCCATCAGGGTGCCTTTGAGCACTACGAAAAGGCAGATAATGAATGTGACATATGACAGCCACGGAGATAACAAAAGTAAAAGACTCGGAACTCATTTATAGAGATTCCAATGCTCGATCATTTTAAGTAAACGTTACGATCTCGGCAATTCTCGAGAGAATGACCAAAAATACCAAAAAGTCATCCCCCTGCATTGGAAGAAGTTACTCTGGCATTATGGTCTCGGTTCTCCATGGTGTGTCACAGGAGGTGTGCGAGGGAGATCTCGTTACGGTTTTTCGAAAAGACAAAAATTTCTCAATCCGGGCTTTAGTATGCTGCGAAATTGTTAATTTGGAAAATAAATTTTTGAACGCACTACGAACCCGTCTGCACTGTCGTTCTTAATACTTTTCTACCTATTGTGAAATGCCTTAACGTCTTATTATCGCTTGTGTTCATTATCTGTGCAAATATCCGACTCTCGTTCATATACTCACACAAAGTTAAAATACTTATGAGAAAAGTAAGAATTTCAGAAATGAAGTGAAATTATTTAAAATAAAATTTTATTAAAAAATTCTGCAATATTCCCCCTCCCCCTTCCCCCCGCCCAACCCTTTCTGAAAGATTTTTTTTTTTTTTTGGGTTAAAATGACTAACCCGCTCTGAAAATTCATTATCGTTGAACGTTTTTATTATGTTTATAACGAAAATCTTTCACCTAATGCCATTTCCTACATCCACCATTTGCTTGGTGAGGCTTTAATCTTCTAATTTCATGTACGAGTTTTCGGGGGCACTCCCATTAAAAGCTACATTACTTCAACCACAGTTTTCTGGCTCGTTCGTGTGCCTTTCGATACCCAGCGTAGGCAGGGTATATTCATTTTTTTGCGGATCTTGTAACAGCTAGAAATAAGGTCCGCAGGTATGGAGAAATGTATACGTATGTATATTCTTGATCAGGATATAAAATGAATTTGTATGCTATGTTCAGACGGCACCATGAATTGCGTGATTCGCCCCTTGAATTAAGACGATTGCGAAATAGATCCCGAGACTCAGATGGGAGATTAGTAATTTGATTTTTACGTTTTGTGTAAAATACAAGTAGACTTTTAGATTTAAGATTTTATTTTGAGCCAACAACCTATCCGGAAATTTCACAAATTTCACCGCACCAATGCCCAAGTAGTGAAATGTTGTCAACTCAAGTATTGTATTTAACTCTTTTCCAAATGAAAATTTCAATTGAAGAAGGGTCCATTATATTGAGCTGTTGTTTTCATCATACATACCTACCTAAATATTTTTACAACAAGATCATTCGAAAGATCACCAATTGATCGCTTTTGTCATGTATGCGATAAATTCCGGCTGGAAGTGCTCATTTCCACTGCTGCTTATATTTCGTCGCCTCAGAAAACGACTGTCGTATGTCGCATGTATTTCTTATGGGACATACGACATTCGTTTTCTTGTTTTGCTTTTCTTTCTTCTACCTACTTCTGTTTGCCATAAATTTCGATAAAATTTATGAGAGACACCGATTTTTACGTAATTTGGACCTTAATTCAAACCGAATTACGTTCGTTTTAAATTTTCTATGGCAAATGATTCAAAAATGTTGAATCAAAATTGATTCGACGTGTCCGTTTGCGATCGAATCTTCTACAGCTTCTACGACTGGCAACACGACAATCACATCAAATTTTGACACATACATAGGTATTGCGATTGCGGGCTCCAAGGACGATCCCAAGTGAAAATGAACGATATCTTCTAACTGAAACGCCTAAAACCATCTCTAGACATGCGCCCACAAATAATGGTTATCATAATTTGCATCAAATTTCAAATATAAATTAACAAAGATGTAGTAATCAGAGGTGTATAGAAGAAATTGGCATAGTCCTCCTACTGCAACGCCCACAAACAATGATTTTCTGTAACAGCCGTTCGAAACAGCAAAGCATATTTCGGCAATATTGTCGGGACGATGAGCGTAGATAAAAGTCGGGCTTGACCGACTTTAGCGTTCTTCTTTGTGTTAGTATTAAAGTCGTTGTCTTGTATCATAGATGATTTTTAGTTTTATAATTAGGTTCCCTTTCCGCCCTTTTTGACTTCTTTAAGTGCCTAAGGTAAAAAGCTTAGTTAGCGTAATTGTCGGTAATGTTTTCTCTTCATTTAAATCAAATAATTTTTGAGATTTTTGCTATTGGCAACTAGAAGATTTAGTTTTTTTTTCGCCATTTTTCTCAAGCCCAGGGCTGCAACTTTGTTATAGACAGGAAAATAAGATATTCAACATTTTGCGAGATATTTAGGTTCATAAGTAAGATAAAAAAGTAAGTGCGAAATTTAATTCCTGGCCACACTAATCTAGATCGATACAAAATTGACATGTAGCCAATCTAACAAAAGAAAGTCAATTAGATACATTTAATAACAATAGGTTGTTACCTTTTCATAAGCGGAGTGAAATTATTACTTTGCTTACTTAGTATACATCCAAAAGAACGAGTAAATTTACTGGGAAAGTAGGTACTAGTCAAGGACTATTCCACACGTCCAGCAGGGTGCTTTATCTGCTTGGAACAGAAAAGTGTGACACTTGATTACGCTTCGACACGCGACGTCGCGAAACGTAGCGTCGTTATGACCAATCCTTTAAATTGTTTTTGACTTTTGAATCGTTTGTTTGCTCTCATTAGAGCTTTCGGTTTGGCGTGACTGCAGTGAAATGAGGAATGAGACATTGCTCAAATTGATGTTGTTGGGCTAATACTAACTTATACATATTTATATACATACATATATGTGTATGTACTTTTCACCAGAAAAATTATTTCAACCTTTACAAGTGTGAGAAATTAGGGCATTGAACTTAAAAAAAAAAAAAAAAAAAAAAAACGGTCACATGTAGGAATTTCTGAACATCAGAAGTCCCAGTTTCAATCGAAGCAGTGCTACCATATTTAGCAGAATTCTGCGATTTTAGAATAATTTGACCGCCATTTAAAGAATGAAAATAAATTTTGCAGAATGCGGAGTTTTTAAGTTTACCGAATGCAATCTTAGATGTTTCGAAAAAACATGAAGAATCTACCATTTGAAATTTTTAAAATTTTCTTCTTACTGGCTGATTATGGTTGGTTATAAGAGCAGTGGGAGCAGAGTAGGCTTTTTCCATTTTAGCTATTAAGAGCTGTTAGGATGACACGCGTTTTGGTGTTAAAAGAACGCAGTTTTCTCAGCGAAACATGTTGAAGAATGGTCGAAAAAAAACAAAAAAAAAAAACCGTTTAAAATGTTCATCTTTGCAATTTTAAGCCACTAAATGCAATTTTTCGATATCTTTATTCGCATATTCAATACCAATAACTTTGCCGAAGACACCAAAATAATATTCCTTACGGTTAACGTGATACAGCAGTCGAAACAGTTGTAATTATCTAATTTGAGCAAAAAACTTTCCTAGGCTGCCGTTTTCTTATTAGCAGCTAACTTGAAAAAAGTAAAATGCAGAATGCTCATATCCAAAATATCAATAAAAATTATGCGGACGAAAATGTGTCCCTTACGCGTTAAAGAGTTAAAAAAAAATTACCATATCGATCCTGCCAAAGTCATATTTTCTTCCTTTTCAGGAGTCCACAAAAAAAAACCCCCACAGCTGTTGGAAAGGAAATCGAGAAAAATTCTACGTAGACTCCAATGCAGTTAAATCAAATGACAACAAGTAAAGTCTTGATTTGTTTTGCTTATTGACACGATCATGTCATTTGAGATTTACAAAAAAAAAAAAAAAAATTTAAAAAACAAATAACAAAATACCCACACACAAGTATGAAAAGCAAAAACAAATAGAAACAGACAATTAAGGGTGTTATAGTCAGGCAAGCCTGCCAATAAAATACCCGACACAGACACACATGTTCAAATAATTTTTGACACACGCCCAAAAAATGGGACCATTAAGAGAGAATATTCTAGAGATTTGATTAGGCCATAAAGGGCCCCATATACCGACTTGTGTTCAATTTCTTTATGAAAACCGCCCCTTTGCCACGCCCACTTTTCAGAACTTCGAATTCTAATCGAAAGCTTCAATATATGCTGAAATTCTAAATTTCATTGAAAGATTTGCAAATAGTGCGATTTTGGGGGGGTGCAGTTTTGGGATTTTTTTGACAGACCCCGATCGGGTCCATGTCCTCGTGAGCACGCATATTAAATTTCCTCAGGATAGGCTAACTCCTTCGATAAGAAAACTGTATACAGACAGACAGACGGATGACAAGACATGGCTGAATCCAATCTACTGGCGAGGCTGATCACTTCTATATGTATTTTGTATGGTCTATATCGACTGGCTCTGGGTGTTGCACACAACCACACAAACGCAATATGTCCTCGACACAAACTGTCTCGAGTATAAATACTGCAATAACAAAGGCGCCATTGTTGCACTCGACCGCAAATGTAGCCAAGATTATGGAATTGTGCAGCGTTGCTATTGGGGCGTACATGCCGAGTGCAGCATTTAAAAAAAAAAAAAAAAAAATAAATAAAACAAATATTTTGTAATAAAATAAAAAAGAAACGACCAGTAAGGAATTATATAAAATTGACTTGCCCACGCTCGTTAATTGATTAATTAGATGCAAATGGAAACCCGTCGCTCGGATTGAAACAAACCGTGCCTACTTTGCACCGTTTTTTCATCGTCGCCTTCGATTTCGATTCGGGTATGAAAACAAATAAAAACAGCCACTCCAAGTGCATATCTCATGAAAAAATTAAAAATAATATATGAAATGATTATTGAAAAATACCCATTTATGTCAATCAAAACTATTTCAGATTCTTTTGAATCATCGAAGGTTTAAATGGTAATCAACTTTGAGCCATTTTATTTTCTTCCAACTTATCGCTCTAAATTGTATGCCAAGATAAGTGAAAATTACATTATAGTTGAGTTTAAGTTTCATTAATGTGAGCTTATATATATTTTTTGAACCCATCAGACTCCATTATTCCGACTGAGATTAGATTGAGGTTTGCTCCCAGGAGCAAATTTTCAGACTCCACAGACTGCGCGATAATAGTTAGAAACAAAATTACAATTTTCCACATTCATCAATTCGGGACTCAAATTTGCTAAAGTTACTTTCACGTCCGTTTGGAAATACCCATACGTCGATTATGCCCCACAGAGAAGTCATCGTATGGATATTTTTTTTTTTTTAATAGGAGTGATTGTGATGATACGAGGGAGTGTGATGATGCTCATATGAGTATTTTCCCAGCGGCTAACAGTGCTTACCGCCTACAAAGTATACGGCACTGTAAGCAAACTGAATATTACCACCCTGCAGGAAATGTCAAAAGTGAATATATACTCTTTCACTACTGACTGCGTCAACAGTACTACTGACCAGTTATACCCGTCGCAATGCTTTGCGTTATTGACATTTAACATTGAGTTGTCATTGAATGTCAACAGTAGACCGAAAAACTATTGACGAGCTATTGACGTCGGTACTATTATGTAGACAAAAGGAGTACTCTTTCGCTTTATAAGGAGACACGTTGTTGACATGGTCAATAAAAATGAACTATACCTTCTCTAATGACACCGCCTATAAATACTGTTGACGTTGGAACTATTTCTCTTGTCTATATTGACGTAGGCGTTCACTCTACAAAACGGCCACACTCGAACAAAAGTATATTAGGATGGTATATGAGGTCGTATGCATTACCGCCTAAGGCCTTCGAAATGTGTTACGGTTCAATGCTTGTAGGAAGCATTTTGACCGCTGGGTTATAACTCTGCTCTCTGCTACTTAATCCTCTGCTTTCTAAATCTACGATAAGATAGTTGCTGAGCTAATGTAATGTAAGATGTTAATGTTAATGTTATAAATTTTCAATAATATGAAATTAATTTAATATGTTTAATATGAATGATTCCAATTCTACATATACAGCACCAAGTGGTCTAGTAGTTTGGATCTTTGAGAAGAATATTATTAATACAAATATATTCAGTGTTTTTACAAACTGTGTTCAATGGAGGACTCTCCTATGTTCTTTTGGTTAAATTTTCTTATCGATTGTCAGTTTATTATGGAAGATCGTGACTTTAAAATCCGAAATTAAGGTAAATCGAGAAAAGACATTTTTGTTTATATCACTAAAAAAAAAAAATTTTTTTTAAACACAAATATAAAAAAAATTATAATAAAACCAAATAAAAATGCCAAAAATTCCACGAATATTTTCCGTGACCCCAAAATGTATGAAAAAATTTTATATTTTTGTTTTCTTACTATGACAGACAGATTAGCTAAATAAAATCGTGCTTTTAAATCACGTTTCCGTCGCGGAAATCCCCCACAATGTATGTTTCCGAAGACATCGTTTTTTCGGACCGCGATTCTCGTATTGAAAAATATTTTGTTGTTGTTAAGAATACGTTTATTTCGCTTATGAGTTGCATATAAAATAAGTATTTGAAAAGATTTTCGCACATAATTTAGCTTAACGATCAATTGCGTCGCCTCATTTCAGATGTCAGATTTCTCGGATAGTTCACGCAGTGGCGTCGCCAGTCCGGCGAGTGCGCTGATTGAAAATTTCCATAAGAAGAATGCTGGCGCAGCGATCAATTCCAGCAGCAGCATATCGCCGACGTCGAGCCTTATTAATGGTGGAAACAACAATAGCAATAATGGCAATAATGGCAATAATACAAACAGCGCCATCAATAGCAGCCTGGCGTGCAACGGCCTGGCAGGTCACAGTAATTCAAGCAGCTTAGGCCGTCAAATCAATACGAGTTCTAGTTCAAGCAGTAGTGTTAAGGAATCCACATCCACATCACAACAGGTGAGGAAACTTTTTTCTTTATCAGTAGCGCCTAAAAATATGCAATCGCTCTTTGCTCTTCGCAATTTTTCGCATTCATTAATTTTTTGCACTGCGTATACGTATTTTGAATTGCACCACACAAATCGACGTTGCGTATACGTCCATTTATGAATGAGAAAATTCGATATTTCGATATTTTTGATGGGATTTTGTTTTGTCTGTTATTACTCTGCTGAAAATTATTGAAAATAAAGGTTTCAATTCTTTTATGAATTTTGTTCTAATATTAAAAAACCGGTTCGACAGAATATTTGGCAGCCATCTGTTCGTCGTGTGTTGTTCATAAATTCTAGCCAACACGTTCTGAAATAGAAATCATTTAACTTAATGACGATTATAACCTTTTGAGAAGACATGTGAATGCGAGTTTGTCTTTTTTTATATATATTTATTTTCAGTCTATTTCTCGTACCGAAATGATTTAATAGCAATTCCAATTCAAATTGACTTTTTCGTCTACAATTTTTTTTTTTTTTTTCTTTTTTTTTTGCTTTTTTTTGTTTTATGGATTGCTCGTTTTGTGAGGAGAAATTATGAATTCTTTTCACTATGATGATTTGAAATTTATTGTTATGGAAAAACGTAGTCAAAAACAATTTTGTTGGAAGAATAACCTTCCTCGAATTTGCAAAGATACCATTGACTTTCAACTCTTAGATAGTAGGTAAGTCCATAAATTACTTCCTTTCTAATCAAGTACAATTCGCTATGTGATAAGATAAATAAATAACTCAAGAAAGTTTTCGAGATGTTTATAATACCTTCGATAACAATTGGAGCGAGAACTTAATTGAATTTTATTCTTCAAAAATGCATATATACACATATACATATACATATATATTATTTTTATTTTGATATTTTTATTTATGGATTCTTGAATGTAAAAGAAAGAGAGAGAGAGAGAGAAAGAGAGAGAGAGAGAGAGAGAGAGAGGAGAGAGAGAGTGAGTGAGTGGGCGAGAGATTGAGAGGGACTTTTGAAAGTTGCAGACAGTCTATTTTTAGAATAACTACGTCATGATACTCGTTCGTTTTTGAGATGTTTACTTTTCTTACAATGACGGTTAAATTCTACTACCTTTATACATATTCATGTATGTGTGTATGCTCGCGCTCAGATGCAAATAAATAGGTATATATGTACATATGTATGTCGGTAGGTGAGAACTTTTTTTGCTCATACATACTGACACCACTGTTCCCGATGAGAGACTCTCTCTCTATCTTTCTCCCCCTGTTAGTCTCTCTCCATTTCTCTCATTCTCCCTCTTTCTCTCCCCCTCTCTCTCATCCGCTCTCTCTCTTAATCTCTTCCTCTCTCTCTCTCTCTCTTCTCTCTCTCTCTCCCTCTTTCTCTCGCTCTCTCTCTCTCTTTCTCTCTCCTCTCCTCTCTCACTCTCGCTCTCTCACTCTCGCTCTCTCACTCTCGCTCTCTCACTCTCGTCTCTCTCTCACTCTCGCTCTCTCACTCTCGCTCTCTCACTCTCGCTCTCTCACTCTCGCTCTCTCACTCTCGCTCTCTCACTCTCGCTCTCTCACTCTCGCTCTCTCACTCTCGCTCTCTCACTCTCGCTCTCTCACTCTCGCTCTCTCACTCTCGCTCTCTCACTCTCGCTCTCTCACCTCACCTCGCTCTCTCACTCTCGCTCTCTCACTCTCGCTCTCTCTCTCTCTCTCTCTCTCTCACTCTCTCTCTCGCTCTCTCGCTCTCTTTCTCTCTATCTCTCTTTCTTTCACTCTTGCTCTCTATACGCTATTACGAGGCTGTGAGTCGAACAATCGTTAAAGTTATAAAGATTTTCTCATATAATTAGTCACAACCGACGCATTTGGGATTACTGTTTCCGAAATTATATATATATATGTGGACCGTTCAATTGTGTAGTTCTCTATCTTTGGTTGTGCAAATAAATTCTTCATGTTTTTCTACTAAGTTGCTTCTGTGCAATACTTAGTTTTTTAACGCTAAATGGTATGAATGAATTACTAATGCTGATACTATTTCCCCAGCCTGTTTGATAAAAGTTTTCCGCTAAGCGATGCGAAAGTTGGTGTGCAAAATGAGAATTTCTAATAATTTCCATAAATGGAAGGTATCTCTTTAACTAATATAGCTACACAAACTTAACGCTGAATTTTATATGGAATGAAAGAAATTAAACAAGATGATACATGATGGTACAGGCTTTTTCGGTTCCTTTTTTTGTTTTTGCTTGTGGTTGAAGAACGCAAAGACGATTAAAACACATGAACGATGAATCATGAAACTAAAAATCGCGCCTGTGTGAAATTGTTTTCTTCTTTTTTTCGTTTGAGAACCGTCAACAAAATTCTGTCGGGCGAATATAAAAACCTAATGTCGATCTGAGATTGCTCTCTAAAGCCGGACCCACACCCGCTGTCAAAAATGGACAACGAGGTAAGGAGGAGCTTTTTTTCCCGTAGAAAATGGTGTCAACTAACATTAAAGAAGTGAGTGAACTGGTTTTTCTCTTTTGAAAAATCTAGTTCGCGACAGGGCCGTTTTTAGGCATAGGCTGCAGCTTATGGGCCCGCACCACAAAATGGTATTGCCTTTTGATTTTGCACTGCGCAAACGATATGTTTCCATATCAGTCACGTTTTTTTTTTTTTTTTTCGCAACTCTAGCGGGCCCGCACCACAGGCACAGCCTAGGGGCCCAAAAAGCCTAGAAACGGCCCTGCTTCGCGATTGTAAAAAATTGCAAGGTCGGCATTACTAGTTGTTGATTGCTGAGCAATTTTTACTGAAATTTTCTTGTGAACCCGTAAGTTTTCATTGCTTACGCATTTTCAATTCAATAAAACTGAAAAATACACTTTGCAAAGCTCTTTGAGGACACATTTCCTGCAAATCGAATTAATAAGCAAACAGCTCAATGTGAGGTTTTTATTTTTATAACTTTTCAATTTTCGAATCTTATCGAACTAGCACTGCCATACATACATATGTACGTGGAGTATGAATAACGGAATCAAATGTTGGCATTTTCGAATTTTTTCCAATTTTAGAACTATTTCCCTTTCAATTCAATTAAGTTGTCCGGTGTATGGAAGAAACCAATCGAAAAAAATGGAAACGGTTTTTTTCTTATATTTTTTCTAAAAAAAAAAACCCCCTGAACACTACGATGCCAAATCCCAAATATTGTTCTGGCTATGACGAAACATACGAAATTCAGTGGCGTGGATTTAAGAGCTTATAACAGGGAAGCACTTGATCTTTTTGCGCAGTCCTCTGCTCTTTTCAATTTATCCAAGATCGGATGCTTTTAATAAAAAATTGAAATTCGAATTTAATAATTAATTATTCGGCGTTTTTTTTCTTCTTTGGATAATCAGTCTTTCATCGTTTGAGCACGCGCAACAGAATCACAAAAAAAAAAATAAAAAAGTAAAATAAAAAGAAGTACAAAACAAGATAAATTGAATTTTTAAGCAAATTAATACTAGGGAAAAACGCGAAATCAAGCAAACTTACATTTTATGCTATGTTCTCACTATAGGGGTTAAGTTCTTAACCCGATACTTTAACTCAAAGCGTTCATATCAGCTTTGAGCGAGTTAGGGTTTACTAGTGGCTCTGGGATAGCGTAGGGGATGCGTGCTATGCTCTTGATCCCAGGGTCCGAGGTTCGATTCCCGGCACAGGCGAAACGGAGTGTAATGTTCCAAGCCTAGCACTGGTTTTTCAAAAATCGCATGTTAGGGGCGCACACTACATAAAAAGACATACACTCACACAAACACAAGAAAACCTCCGTGGTATCACAATGGGCCGATTAACGGCCTAAGTGGCAGCCACTTCAACCTACCTACCTAGGGTTTACTAAAGTCATATGACCCAGCCGGAAAGTGGACTACTTCTGCACTACTTCCGAATTGGTGAAAATTCAAACTGCGGCTACTCGCATTACTAATCCTAACTGTTAATGAAGTTTGTTAGAAAATGGCCGCTGTTTTCATTACATGCATGCGATAATGTCCGGCTTGAGAGTTTGAAATATAAAAAACGCGCAAGGTATATCTGATATACTATATCATCGAGAAATTGCAATTAAAAATGGAATTTGCTTTATTAGAAATGTTTAAAGAAGCTGAAAAAGCCAAAGGAATATTGGAAGCAATAATATTAGAAGACCATTGCAATAACCGCAGGAACAAAAATAGATTAATGGAGCTAATGATGAAAGCGGCATCACAAAATGTTCCAAGACTTATGATCAAAATTAATATATCCAAACACATCCTTTACCTCTCATTTGCTGCACGGGAAAGCTTCCCTGTCAGTGCCGTATTAAATATAAACCCGGTTTTTGTATTCGGTGTTAGCAAATGTAACTGAAATTTTCAAATGCAACTCTGCGCTAACCTCAGAGTTAAATGTTAACCCGGGGTTTATTTTCGGGTTAGATGATTTTTTTTTATGCGTTTTGACATTTGAAACCCTGGGTTTCGCCGATAACCCTAACCCGGCCTAGTGAGAATATAGCATTAGTCGATCATATACGAATTTAGTATGCCTCCAAACTGATTACAGTCAAAACTATTAAAACGAACGGAGTAATAACGGACATGTGCCTTGAGCTTATCCTTCAGACAGGAAATTGTAAGGATATTCTTATATGTCTGGGATTATATTCGAGCTGTTCCCAATCACTGAATCAACTCTTAAAGACCCGCATGAAAGTAGATTTCAAAAACTTTATAAAAAGGGCTCGAAAAAAAAAAGTTCAATCAAAATGACGAGAAATGCCGTTAAAGTCTTTAAGCACGTTCCTCTGAAAAATGCCTTCGAGCTCTTTGCTTTATGGTTCAAAATATTTAATAAATTTAAAAAAAGCGTGTTCATTGTGATTTGAGAGGGTTTCTTGAAAATTATTGCAGTTAAAAATTCAATGCAGGATAATATTAATAAAATAGGGAGAAAGCATTATATCACATGCTTTTTAGGGCAGTATTCAAAGATTTTAAGAAACTTTTCCCAGATGGATCAATTGGACACTTAAACATAATTTTTAATTTTTTATTTTTTTTACCGGTTTTAACGCATTTTTAGGGCATTTTTCCGAGCCCTAGTTATAAACAATCGATCATGCCAGTCCATTAAAGCAAAAACAATTTTCCAAATACATACTTCTCTTCTATGGAAATGAACAAAATTAATAATAAAAGCAATAGCAATCAACTTTATACAGCAAAATTTAATAAGAGATCATGTCAAAATAAAAATGAAAAAATAAATAAAACAAATAATATACAAATGGAAATACAAATAAAAATAATAAAAAGAATAAATAACATATGCAAACGCGAAATCAAAACAAAGCATTTGAAATTCCGCGGAAACGCTGAGCTCATAAGGCGAGTTTTTAGAATCGCGATGTCCACAAAGAGCTTGAGATACTTGTTAAACAACCTTTAAAAAAAGTTTGTTTTTGTCACAATGTGAGGAAAATAAATAAAATAAACAAAAATCGACACATATTGATTTTATTTTCAAAACTCTCTCGCTCTCTTCAATTTGCGCGCACTAATTTGCACACCGATTGATCGCATCCAGAGTCTCGATCGGTAAATACGATCATAGGTTGGAGGCTCTGTAAACGGAAAATAACTAAGTTAAATCGATAGTTTAAGGAACTTATCATCGCTCGTATTTTTGATTGGATTGTTATTGCTTTACTACTGATCAAACATTGAAGCAAGCAATCGATAAAGCTAAAGGATATTCGAGTGAAAACATAAAATACTTGTAACGGTAATTTGCACTTTTTTGCGATTTAAGATTTAAGATTTAAGACAATAAAATACATACCCGACACAGACACACATGGTAAAATAATTTTTAATCGCGAAAAAAATAGGACCATTAAGAAAGCATATTCTAGAGATTTTTAAGGCCATAAGGGCCCCATATACCGACTTTTGTTAAATTTCTTTATGAAAACCGCCCATTTGCCACGCCCATTTCCCCATTTTTTTAAAATTCTAATCGGAGGCTTAAATATACGCTCAAATTATAAGTTTCATTGAAATATTTCGAAAAAGTCAGATTTTGGGGCAGTTTTCAGATTTTTGAGACAGACCCTAGTACTGGAAGTGTCCTCAGTAATTGACCGATCAAGGAACTTTCGTTCAAGGTCCATTGGAATTTCGGGTGTGGGAGAAAATTTTTGAAAAACGCCCTTATGCCACGCCCACTTTTCCAGTTTTTGAAAATCATATTATTTGCCTTTAAATATGTTCAAATATCAAATTTCATCAAAATATCTTGAAAAATTTAGATTTTAAAGCGGTGTATGCGATTTTCATAGCAGACTCTAGTACTGGAGGCACCCCTGAAAATGGTCCTATCGGGTGCATTCTCTAAATTATTTCTACTAATTTCCCCGTGAGCAAGCATACCGAATTTCGTCAACATAGCTCAACTCCTTCGATAAGAAAACTGTATACAGACGGACGGGCATGGCTAAATCGAATCTCCTAGTGACGCTGATCATTTCTATATGTATTTTGTATGGTCTATCTCGACTGGTTCTGGGTGTTACCCACAACCACACAAACGAAATATACCCTCGACACAGTGTGGCGGATATAAAAACTACCGTCTTTGGATCTACTGGACCATCTATAGCGTATCAGACTAAGAGAGAGAGAGAGACGGAGAGAGAGAGACAGAGAGAGAGAGAGAGACAGAGAGAGAGACAGAGAGAGACAGAGAGAGAGAGACAGAGAGAGAGAGAGAGAGAGAGAAGAGAAAGAGAGAGAGAGAGAGAGAGAGAAAAGCTTTACGACTTGATTCATAACAACTCAAGCACATCAACAGCTCGAGCATGTACTCAAATACGTAGATACATACATGAACGAAACAGAACGGTACGGTGCGGAACAATACAATGATGTGGTGGGGGCTGAAGGGATATAGTATGTAGGTCTGCGGGTTAGCCGCTTTAGCCTCCATTCACAACTAAAATTCAATTCGTATATCCGAAACGAACGAGCGAGCGTACGGACGCAATCACCGGCAGAACACGGAAGTATCTCAAGACAAAAATATAAAAAAATTAAAATTGACGAGAAAGAAATATTGATGCGAATGAAAAGAAAACGAAATTTATTCACTCAAAATCGTGTAATTTTTGTTTTGTTTTGTTCCTTTCAAGTGCATTTCGACGGCTAGAAAGATTTGTGTTCCAAAAGAGATTTTCAAAATTGAAGCATAAAATCGAAACTTCAATTTTGTCTCGTGCGCGACGCCGTAATTTTAATTTTAATTTAATTAAAAATATAAAAAATTTTAAATAAATCGCCACAAATAATTGACGAAAAATTTGAATTTAAATTTATTTTATTAACGAACTAGTATCCGAATCGAATCGAACTTAAAACTAAAGCGAAACAACCTCTCTTAACCTCTATTAAAACGAACGAAACGAAAAAAAAAAAAAAAACATAGTGTAAACAAAAGACGCGATAATTGCAGAAAATTTGAAAAATTCTCAAAACGCCGCAAATAAAAAAAGCAAAAAAAAAGAAAACAATTTAATCAATTCGAGAGCAAGACAACAAGTCTGCAGCGACAAAGAAAAACCTTCTAAAAAAAGGGTCCGCTCGACTTCGATTCTCATTGGAACAAGAACAACGAACGGCGAACGACCGACGACAATACGTTATGTCAATAGCGGCGCTTATCAGTTAATAAGCAAGAAAAAAAAACATTTCAAATGATTGAAAAAGTGCAATTCAAATAAAAAATTAAAAAATAAGAACACGCAAAAGAAAAAAATCTTTACCTTTAAAACCAAAAAAACTAACGAAAAATTAGCCCCAACAAAAGAATCCCAAACGATCAAGTAACATACGAAAAGGATCAGTATTTTGAGCGAGGAATGCTCGAGGCTTCCAACGTGAAGTTAAGATCTTACAGACGAGAGAGAAAGAGCGCGATAAAGAGAGAGGCTGGATTCCTTTGAAAATAACACCGAAACCAAAAAGTGTTTAAATTTCCCAAGAGAAAAGCAAGCAACTTTAAAGAAAATCCAAAGGAGCACTTTACCTGTCGTATACTTATCGCATTACGTATACAACGTGTCGAGCGCTGGTGGAATGTTCAAGGCCATCGAACGTAAGTGATGAACAAAACAAAAACCAAAAAGTTAATAGCCAACAGTGAAAGGAAAAAAGTTTTTAATTCAAGTGAAAAGATATTCTATATCAGAGACGAAGAAAAAAAGACAAAAAATAACTATACATAATTGAAAGGGACCACGGAGAACGTCGCGTCGTGCTGGAAATCCAATTGCTCCAAATAATAAAAAAAAAAATCTTAAGAAAAAGTTTAAGAGAGTTCAACAACTTTAAGAGGCGATTTCCTTTAAGGTTTGTTAAAAAAAAGAGTGTAATTTCTCTTTCGAAAATCTCTCATATATGAGGATCTGCTAATTGAGTAATTTTATTTTAAAATTAACATTGTGCTCATGCGGGTGGTTCTTTTATTCTTATGAATGCTGTACAAATACGAAATTCGGCGAATAGCTTGACGAATTATTTGCGTCGTTCAATGTGTTTCGAGTGTCAACACAGAAGCGATCGTTTGTCATTTATTTTGTACCTTTGACGTCATAAGTAACATCGAATTCATTCTTATACCATACATACATACATACATAGTATGTATTATATATGGAGCATTTCACGTGAAGTGTACCCGCTGAAAAAAGTTCATACCTGGGATTTCGATGAAACTTGGTGACTCTTGATTGTGCTAAAGAGGGAGAGAAAATATTAAACGGTTGCCTAGATACAGGCTGCCAAACTTTCGGCGATTTTTTTTTATGTAAAATCCTGCGTCTCGTAAATAAGAAAATGAAAAACTGTGATAAATGTTGTTGTTTCGATGTTACATACCAAGCAAACATATCATGAATAGCGGTTTGTTAGGGTCAGATTCGGTTCAACACCTCCATTTACTCGTAAGTTTTTGACATCCCATTTCACTTAAGATGTGATCTTAGGGAAGAAAAAAAAGCTCATCTTTCGTGTGAGATTATTAAAAATATATTAAAAATATCAAAAATGTCACATTGGCCGAAAAATTGATTATAAAAATAAAAACCGGCTTTCTGGAGGTTTTTATCTATATTTTCTTCGAAAAGACCAGACAAATATCTATACGAAATCCTTTATTACATTTTTCTCATTTTATTATTTACGAGACGCAGGATTTTATGAAAGAAATAAAATCCTCGAAAGTTTGGCAGCCTGTATCTCGGCAACCGCTTAATATTTCCTCTCCCTCCTTAGCACAACCAAGATCCACCAAGTTTCATCGAAATCCCAGGTATGAACTTTTTTCAGCGGGTACACTTCACGTGAAATGCCCCATATAAACCTTCCAATTGAAAGTGAGGCCTCTTGAACAAAATTGTATGTAGTTTCTCAAAGTCACGAACTTTCGCTTTTCTTATCTTTTTTTGATTGAAATTTTTTAATTGTTGTCATCCTTCAATGGAATTTCAATGAAAATCACGTTTGATAAATTCGGTATTTTCACCAGTGGCGTCATCTATAGACTATATCAATAAATGAACATAAAAGCAAGTAAGGGTGTTATAGTCAATAAAATACCCGACACAGACACACATGTTCAAATAATTTTTAATATCAAGAGGTGTTTAAGGCCGCAAGGGGCCCCATTATAAAGTTAAAATTAAAATTAAAATTAATATTAAAATTAAAACTAAAATAAATTAAATTAAATTATATTAAAATTATGTAAATTAAAAATAAAATTAAAATTAAAGTTAAAATTAAAATTAATATTTAAATTAAAATTAATCGGAGGCTTAAATTTACGCTCTAATTCTAAGTTTCCTTGAAATATTTCGTAAAAGTCCGATTTTGGGGCAGTTTTGAGATTTTTGAGACAGACCCTAGTACTGGAGGTACCCTTAATAATGGACCGACCAAGGACATTTTTTGGAAGGATGTTTATGGCTACAAAGGAAGCATAAGTGCCAACTTTCGTTCTAGTACCATTTGAATTTCGGGTGTAGGGACAATTTTCAAAAAACGCCCTTCTGCCACGCACAATTTTCCAATTTTTGGAAATCACATTAATTGCACTAAGATATGTTTAAATGTCAAATTCAATCAAAATATCTTGAAAAGCTCATCCCTAAAAATGGTTTTATCGGGTCTATTCTCGAAATTGTTTCTACTAATGTCCCCGTGAGCAAGCATACCGAATTTCGTCAAGATAGCTCAACTCCTTCGATAAGAAAACTGTATACAGACGGACAGACAGACATACGGACAGACAGACAGACAGACGGACGGACGGACATGTCTAAATCGAATCTCCTGGTGACGCTGATCATTTCTATATGTATTTTGTATGGTCTATCTCGACTGATTCTGGGTGTTACACATAACTACAAAAACGCAATATACCCTCGACACAGTGTGTGGCGTATAAAGAACTCGAATGAAATATAAAAAAAAATTAAAAATAATAAAGAAGTAAAAAATGGCATTGTGAAGCGATAAAGTTGAAATGCGGGATGCAATCTTTGATCGAAAGGCCGTCCTGCATTGTCAGTATTTTGTCGCCAAGCTCGGATATTTTTCCAAAATCGATATTGGTCTATTTTATTTGGGATAACTTTCACAAAACAAAAAACCACATTTAAGAATTTTGATTGGTTTTTGGTGACCAATTAAATCGAGAAGAATTCACGAAATGGGAAAAATCCCACAATCTGGCATCCCTGCTCCACCAACGCAAAAGATTTCTTTCGATAACGGATTCAAATTTTGGATTCGAGTCCGATTTCGACATCGTTTTTTAATGCAGAATATGGGCACTTAGCGATCAGAGACGATCAGAGAAAAAGAAAATCGAATTCGATTGGCGTCGGTGGCGATCGCGGTGACTATGTTCATACTAGGTATAAGTACTAACAGCGATGGGAACGGATTAAGTTGGCTTGCCAAAATTAGCAACGATTACTAATTTGTATTTTGCTATGCTGGGGGTCATCTAAATACATGTGTACGTTGTATAAATTCGATCGGTTGCTACAGCTGCTAGAAAATTCCGAAATCAAATTCGAAAGAAATTCGATTTTTCGAAAAGAAGAAATTTTTGCAAACAAGGAACGAGGAATTAACGAGAATTTTCACCTTTAAATAGAATGTTTTCATGCTTGCGACAGCGAAGAGAACAAATACATACCCTCAGAATGGTTTCAATCTTGATCCATATTGGTTGCAAATATTCACTTTTTTCTTTCTATTCTTTCTATTTACCTTTTTGAGAGAAACCATCTAAGTGAATCATTTCGACATAAAATAATTTTATCTGGAAGCGCTAACTGATAAGGCTTTTTTTTAAGATTCTATAAAGATAAATCCCCTTCTTTTCCGATAAATTTAATTAGAGGAACAAAAAATCTCCGAGACTGGGGCTTTATATTTTAAAATAATTTACTGCTTTAAGAACATGTATTCTTGCATAATTTTTTGAAGAAGGATAAAATAGAGGGGCCAATGATTTCATGTGACCAAGATCAGTGATCATTTTTCGAGCAGCACTTTTTTGTTAGATAACACAGGCCAACAAATTGAATATTTTCGTTTGGTGCCGCGATTTCGTTCATTATTTACGGATAAGGGTGGTATAGGTAATACAAAAAATTTTTTTTTGAAATTTTTTCCTAGGTGTAGTTTTGGAGCTACTATCAAATTTGTGTGAGGTCTTCAGTAGTTTCGCTTTTACGGATATATATATATATATATATTACTGCTTTGTTAAGTTATCATGGTTGATATCGTATCAAAGCTAATATCACGGCCTATCAAATGACACCTTTTTTATGAAGATAGAGCTTGCAGTTTTTAAGGTACGAGCTTCGCAATTGTAAAAAATAAGAATTTTTTAAATTTTTCTTCGATTTTTTGATTTTTTTTTTTTACCTTTTATGGGGCTCGCTCCAGCTCAGACAGAAAGAAAAACTTCATATAAAAAAACGCTTCAGAAATGAATCAGAAATTTTCTGAAGTGTTTTTTTATATGAAGTTTTTCATTTCTGTTTCATTTCTGACAGAACTGGAGCGAGCCCTTGGTTGGTTGGTTGGTTGAAGTGGATGCCACTTAGGCCGTTTATCGGCCCATTTTGATACCACGGAGGTTTTCTTGTGTTTGTGCGTGTGTATGTCTTTTTATGTAGTGTGCCCCTAACATGCGATTTTTGAAAAACCAGTGCTAGGCTTGGAACATTACACTCCGTTTCGCCTGTGCCGGGAATCGAACCTCGGACCCTGGGATCAAGAGCATAGCACGCATCCCCTACGCTATCCCAGAGCCACGAGCGAGCCCCTTAGGCATGAAACAATTTTTTTTTAAATATTCTTTTTGCATGGTTTGAAAGGTGTTTCTTAGTATAAAAGACCCGAAGCCAAATTTTTTGATTTCGGATTTAAAATGTGGAGGATATGGTACGAATTGTGAATAAAATTAAGCTCTCATTTTTAAAGTATAAAAAATTACTCTCAAGATTTTCAACACAATTGATCTAGGAGCTCACTTTCCCTTTTATACTTTACAAAAAATTTTGACTAAGTATACTTATATACTCTTCCGTAAAAGCGAAACAATTGAAGACCTCACACAAAATTGATGGTAGCTCCAAAACTACACCTAGGAAAAAAATATAAAAAAAATATTTTTGTTTTACCAATACCACCTTTATCCGTAATAATGAATGAAATCGCAGCACCAAAACCACTGTTGGCCTGTGTAATTTCAATTCTTCGTAAAATGTTCCGTTTTACAATGGAAAAGAATTTATCCGCCATTATTCTAAGTCTTCTTAAATACTTCATGGGCTATAGGTACTGAGATATGCAGTAAGCAAAGTGTCCATATGAAACACATGCGAAAAATATCAAAAATTACTTCGATATAAACTTTTTACTTTCACAAACACTGAGCTAAAAAGTAATCGAAGAAAAATATTAGGAAGTGCAGGGTTGCATCCGACTTTCCGGCTTTAGGGTACACGCGCAGCGTGTCTGCGGTGCGGCACCGCATAGTTTAAAAAAGCATTTTTTTTTACAAAATTAACAACATTAAAGTATTAATCATAATCATGGGGTGGTATAGAAACCGAACAATTGTTGCAATCAGATTTGAATTGGAAACAATTTTCGTTTTGGTGCTATAGAAACAGATTACACAAGTCGACAAAATGAAACTTTAATTTTGTTTCTGGTTTCTTATAGATGTTTTCTGGCTCACTAAATCAGAATTGTATCTGAAAATCTAATTTTTTTGTTTTTTAAGTTTGATTTTGTGGTCAGGAGGACGGTTTTTGAAATTTTCGCGTCAATTTCTAGATTTTTCTCAAAATCTCAGGAAGTATGTATGTGTTTTGCATTTTATTTATCTTGCTTAAAAGAGGAAGAATGTGCCTTTACAACGATGTATCATGTGTTCCAATTAAAATTTTACTTCAAGATCTATAGGCATTCAAATTTGAAAAATGTGGCTTTTTTTGAATTTTTTTTCGAAATTTTTTTAATTCATTTTGATATATTTATTCGGATAATAAGATCTTGAAAATCAATCAATTATTTTAGCTTTTGATAACATAACTGCGTATTTTACAATATCCACTAAATGTTACGGTAATGCTGAAATCTGTGTAGAAAATTGATAAGTACGAGATGTAATAAGAAGTTTTCCGACTCTACTCAAATTCCAAATGCATCATGCAAAAATGCTAGGTTTTTTTTCCATCTTTTGTAGGACAGTTTGGCGGTTGTTTCATTCGTCGGGCTTTATCGATGTTTACTATCTTCGAAAAGAGCAACACTGTGTCATTTTTTTAACACCATTTTAAACCGATATTGATTTCAATTCTGATTCTGATTTAATTTTTTTTTTTTTTTTGCGGTTTCTATAACAGCCCATATTGAAGTTTATTAGGGACAGCTTGACACCTTATGCGTTAAAGGGTTAAAAAAAGAACGAATAAACAGCAAAAAAATGTTGATCCGACTTATCTCTTTCCTACTATCGCTGCTCTATGTAATAACCGTGGCGTTATTTTAAGTAATGCTTGCCGAATATGAAAATTTAATTATGTCCTTGGATCTATTTTCTCGTCGTATTTATTGATTGATCTTATCTCGTTGATAGGTCGTTAATAGCAGCAGTACAACGACGCGTGTTGAGAAGAAATCACAACGTTTACATCACATAACATCCTCATCTTCCACATCGACCTCGTCATCATCCTCATCCGAAATGAAGACGGCAGCACTGAAACGCGATCTGAGCGAGATCAAAAATTCCATGTCCGAGATCAATGATCTGGCTTTGGGCCGCAATGCGGCAACAACAACGCACAATGGATCGTTAACGTCATCAGCAGTAACAGGGGCGAATTCTCAAACGACATCAGCACTATCAACACATCCATCCGCCATAAACGATCTCACCAAATTGAATACGTTAAATAGCGCCAGCGCCATCAATCAGCTAAAGGAGAAGTAAGTCCCCATACAAAGTTTGTCTGAATATCTGTCTTATTATCTCGGTGTCTCTCTCTTCCCCTATCTCTCGCTCTGTCTCTTTTATTAGAATCCGTTCATCGCTGGAAAATATCGTTGACTGCGATTCGGAGCCGCTGGTAACATTTCCCGAAGGCGACGATGATCCACATCACAATCTGACTGATTGCCTCGATTTGGTCAATGCCTCGAAGAATCATCATCAATTGACGGCGAATGGCCTGAGCGGATCGTGCAAAACGATCGATACCGTTAAATTTGAAGAGAAACGTACAAAAACCGAGTCGAAAACAAAAGTGATCACCGATGGATTCAGCTCAGAACAGGCGACTAGCAATTCAGCGGAAATGAAACGCCTTCAGACGGGCGATATCGATTATCAAGAGGCTAAAGCGGCAGCTGCCATGCGAAATCGCCTCGAAGTCGACGGAGTGAAAACCGAAGAGAATGCTGCTGTCATACAGGTGCGTTGATAACAATCACATTTATAGACGAGAGATTTTTCCGAGGGCAACAGACTGAGAGCGCCACAAGATAAAGAATTCTTCCAAAAAGCTATTAGGACCGATTATCGCTTTAAAAAAAATCCAAGTTAACAAGGACACTTCCATCACGCGAATATGTCGTTGAACTTTATTTTTATTCCAACCTCCAAAAAAAAAAAAAAAAACCTACAAATTAACAAAAATCCCGCACGACTTTTCCATTGAATGGTGGTCCAACCTACTCAATTCGACCGAAAGGTATTCGGCTCATAACAAGAAAGCTTCTTCGTGACAGTGCCATTGTCACATAAGCCTTCACAAACACATACACACACACACACACATAAAGGGGAAAGCTTTCACATTATCAACAGTTTAAAAAAAAAGCTCCTATCAAACCCATAACAATCCCACTGAAGAAGCTACGGTTGATAAAAACAAAAACAAATCACACAAAAATGTTTCGTTCAGCTCCTTGGCGACCTTAAAGCAAAACTTTGTTTACCCTAACAACCGTACCGAAGCAGCAGTCCTTTAGACCGAATTCAAATTTACTCCATATTAATATGTACACATACACATGCATACACTGACTTAGTGCCATGGTTCGCCCCGCTTTCTACTTTCCGAAAAATCAGCTACTTTATTTTCTTAACCCTTTCATGACCGCACGTATACGGTACACCTGATCATTTTGAAAAAAACAAATATGGTATACTTACCAGGAAACATTTTAGAAGTGATCAAATGTTTATATACCTGGGTATATACAAACCCTGTAGGAAGTTGAACTAGTGCAGAAGTATTCTTCGACTACTTCCCAAATCAACAGTACTACTCGCTCGTAATTTCCCCGCCAATGCATTGAACTGTAAACTTTTACTCTGAGGTGCCATTCGAAAATCGACAGTCGCGTTTGAACTAGTGCAGAAGTAGAGGCAACAGGGCCAATTCAGTAAATTTGCTATATTACGTTGATAGATGGGGGACCGGCCCGCGCTATCGTAGCTCACAGCGTAGCGCGTGCACCCCGCGATCCGAAGGACCCAGGTTCAAATCCCGGGCCAAGCGAACGCCGATTTTTTTTTTTTAATCATTAGTAAAAATTGGAATCCTAAGAGGAATAAAAAGCAAATATATAAATAAGAAAGGTTTCAAATTGTGCAGAAAATGTTGAGCGAATATGTGCGCAATGTTGTGAGACAGCATTGGTGAAGACTTTTTTTTCAATCCAATTATTTGAGTTTTTCGAAACATGCCATTCTTTTTTTCGCCTGCGACAGGAATTGAACTCGAGCCCTTCATATTGCCAAGCGAATACGCTTTCACTACGCCACGGACCTATCTGACTCACGCACAGCAAATATATATATTAGATTAATGTGTGGGCAAAATTGAACTGTTGAATATGCCACTAGTTAGGTTCTACTGTCCGTGTCTCTACTCGCGTACTAGTTCTTTTTCCTATACTCGAGAACTACTCGCTAGGGCACAATTGACCCCCACTCTTCCTACAGGGAACATATTTGTAGGTATATGAGTGCGAAATGAGTCCGAACATTTTATAAAATATTAAGCTCAGATATATGATGCAATTGGGAAATATGAGGCTCGGCAGCATAACTCCGAAACGAGTCTGACCAATTTGGGAAATTAGGCTAGGGAACATGGCTCCGAAATGATTAGAAACTGTATGGATTTTGTATGGAAATTTGAGTGTCGAAAGAAATATAAAACTTTAGATTATGTACTATAACTAAGTATACTCTTGGGTCTAGTATATGACATAAAATAAGCACTTAAAATTTGTCCAGCGGTGTGCATAGGAGGAGGATAAAACTGTTATCGAAAGCTTTAAAGATTTTGCAAACGAAAATTGTAATGAAATTTCGGCAGCAGCAGATAGCCGTGGCTGGGTTAATGGAAAACTTAATTCGGTGGGGCAAATGATTGTGAGCTGTATAGTTTGAGACGATAAGGGATGGAGGTCGGCGTTTTGGGGTGGCATCACGCAAAACTTTTCGCGGCAATGTTAGATGCGAGCTAGTTTCCATAGATTTGAAGTCAGCTTTTCGGCGCATTTGGCTGGAAAACTCCGCGAGTGTAGGGCGTAGTTTGGAAGTTGAAAAATGTGAAAACTACATCGATATATCTCTTAAATAGTGTGCCTTAGAAGGGAGTGTTAAATAAGGAATTCTATATATATATATATATATATATATATATATGGATATGTATACCCTTCATATGTATATGAATTTGAGTGTTTTGTAATTATCGGTCAACTCAAGGCGTGTTATCAAGGAGAAATCTTTAAGCACGCAAAGTGATGACGGAGCAATCGGTGTTTTGAGATACTCTATTGATTTTTTTTCTTCTTTTCTATATTGTCGTCTTCTTTGAATCCATAACTGTAAATAGTTAGTAGGCAGTTGGAGTAAGGAAAAAAAGAAGAAGCAAGAAACGATAATTACTCCGAAAAAAAAGTGAGTTCAATTGAACAATTCCTCAGAGAACACGTGTGTCATTGACAAGTGATTCGTTTTGTTATGATTGCATCAATTTTGCGATTATTGCAATCCATTTGCCATTTATCGTGAATCCAAAGAAAATGTTGCCTCGTTGTTGTACACACGCGAGTTTTGTTATTGCATCGAAATTTTCACCCAACACAAAGAGATCAACGGTCGACACGATTAACTTTCATCTTCGTCACATTCCAATTGTTCTTCGTTTGTATTCGGAGCGTAAAACAAAAGAAACCACACTGTTCGGAAGATTGAAGGTGAATATGGGGTGGGGAACTACAATTGTTATTAGCATATCGTTACCTTAATGTAGAAAGGCCCTAACTAACAAATTTAGAATTTTACAGGAGCGAGAAAAAATTGAATTAAAACCAATTAAAAAAACCAAAAAAATATTACAATTTTGGGCCACAGCAGTAAGCTCTATTCAAAAGTTCAACCCAGTGGTTTTTATCATGGTCAATTTGGGGGCCCTTAATTTTTTTTATCATGGTCAATTTGGGGGCGGTATATCGGAATATGCAAAAAAGTGATTTTTGGAAAAATTGTTAGTTGGGGCCTTTCTACATTAAGGTAACGATATGCAATATCGTTTACCTATGAAAAGATGGAAAGAGTTCATCGAAAAAAATGCAAAACTCAAAAGAAAGGAATAACGAAATCGACAGACCAAAATGACAGCAGATCCAGTAATATAACCCTTAATTAATGCGCTTATCTTATCTGATAAATGGTGATTTGTTTACAAAATTGATTTTGTTTTTGATTCGAAGGCATTTTTAGGCAATAAAGCCGAAGAGCGACAGTAAATACAGGGCAATCAACGTGTGACGGAATGGAATTAAACCCGAGAGCTCTCTCGATGTAAATAATTTTTTGTTAATTTTTTCGGCTTTATACTTTTCCACATATTTTAGAGTATTTTCGAACTTATATTTTTGCGCCCCGTACATACGTATTTTAGAAATTTCGGACTCATTCTCAGACATTAAAATCCTACATATTTCGGGTTCATATTTCTGACCTTCTTGTTTCATACATATTTCGGACTTGTATGCTCAGTCTCATATAATAATTATTTAAAAACAAAATCGAAGTTATTTCGGACTCATACTTCCGAGCCGCTTATTTTATACATATTTACATATTTCGGACTAATTGTCAGAGTTACATTTCTCAGCATAATTTTACCTACATTTTCGGACACGTGTATTTTTTGATTTCGGACTCATTTCGGGCTCACATTTCTCAGTCTTTTATCTCCTACATATTTCGGACTCATTACAGACGCACAGATCTAAGAATCATTTATGTATGAACACCTTCAAAATGGTTGCTGGGTAGTTGTGTTTTCAAAGGCACGTCATTACTAATGTATGTATAAGTATGTCGAGCAAATAAGAGAAAAGCTTTCAAAAAAATTTGACATTTTTCTAAACCGAAAAGAGCACGATCAATCTTTGGCACTGGGCCAATGAAAAGTAATAAAAGTTGAAAATTGCAAAATTGCAAAGCTAAATCCAAAGCCAAATCCAAAAAAATGAAAATTTTTACTTGAGATCATGATTTTTTTATAGCCCAAATTTTCATTTTACCATTAGAGAGAAGAGACAGAGTGAGAGACATAGAGCTTCCGACCGACCTACCGAAAGACCAGTTGACAACTTTGTGTAGCTATGTATGACCATGTCCGTTCGAACTGGGAATATGAATATGATTGCCATTGTGACAATTGTGGGATGCTCTGGCGATGGTGCGGCTGCACGCGACGATCGCTCGCTGAGTCACTTTGTATTGGCGAAAAAGAGTATATAAAATTTTATTAATTTTATTGCTCTTATACCCTAAGCTGACGATTTAATTAGATGCTGATTCAACTGTCATTTGAAATTGAAATTCAAAATTGAAAAATATCAAAATGTGACAACACTGTGACGGACAGACAATGAGAGCGCGAATTCATAGGCTCTCCCCCAACAATGCAAAAGTCACAACACACGCGAAACGAAAACAAAACAAAAACGCTCGCAACCATTGCGACGAAGACACTTGATTAAACAAAATGAAGTTTCACAGAAGCAGCGTCGAAGGGTTTTTAAAGGCCCTATCCACACCGAAGGCAGATGCCTAATGACCCTATTTTAGTCTTTCAATTGGTGAAGTTCATTCTCGGTAACGCAAGACTGAATGTATTTTTTTTTTCCGTTTCGGTTTCTTTTTTCTCTCAATCTAATTTGTTCCAATTTTCATTTTTTGTTTGTTTTTGAATCCTACTTTCGACATAAGCAGTAATGTTGCAGCAACATTTGGATATCAGTAGAGAGTGAAAGAGTGAGGCAGTGAGAGAATGAGATAATGAGAGATTGAGCGAATAAGAGAATGAGAAGGTGAGACAGTTAGAGAGGGTGAGAGAGTGAAAGAGTGAGAGAATGAGAGAGTGAGAGAATGAGAGAAAGAGAGAAGGAGAGAAAGAGAGAAAGAGAGAAAGAGAGAAAGAGAGAAAGAGAGAAAGAGAGAAGAGAGAAAGAGAAAGAGAGAAAGAGAGAAAGAGAGAAAGAGAGAAAGAGAGAAAGAGAGAAAGAGAGAAAGAGAGAAAGAGAGAAAGAGAGAAATAGAGAAAGAGAGAAAGAGAGAAAAAGAGAATGAGGGAATGAGTGATTGAGAGAATGAGAGAATGAGGGAATGAGTGATTGAGAGAATGAGATAATAATAGATTGAGAGAACCAGAGATTGAGAGAATGAGAGGTTGAGAGATTGAGAGAATAAAAGAATTAAAGAATGAGAAAGTGAGACAGTTAGAGAGGGTGAGAGAGTCAGAGAGTGAAAGAGTAAGAGAGCAAGAAGGCAAGAGAGCAAGAGGGAAAGCGAGCAAGACAGAAAGAGGGCAAGAGAGCAAAAGGGCAAGAGAGCAAGAGAGTAACAGAGTAAGAGTAAGAGAACAAGAAAGTGAGAGTGAGCTATTGAGCGAGCGAGAGGGAAAGAGTGAGAGCGCGCGAGTGAAATAGTGAGAGCGCGCGAGTGAAATAGTGAGAGAGAGTGAGTGAAAGAGAGAGAGAGATAGATAGAGAGAGATAGAGAGAGAGAGAGAGAGAGATGAGAGGAGAGAGAGAGAGAGAGAGAGAGCGAGTGAAAGAGTGATAGGAAGCGAGTGAAAGACTGAGAGGGTGAGGGACGCAAAGTGAAAGATCGAAGAGTATAAGAGTGTGAGAGAAAATGATGAAGTGAAAGAATGAGACTGTGAATGTGTGAGAATGATCGAGTTAGGGAGATATGTAGAGATGTTCATACTTGGAATTCGAATTGCAACAAAATGCGCTTCACAATATTTCCTATTAATTCGCAGGTCTAAACGAGGAGCTAGCTCAAAAAATATATTCATCTACTCCGTGTGATTTCTTTTTTTTTCTTCCTCTCAATTTCCCCCACAAAAAAAAATAAACAATTTTTTTTGTTTATGAATAGCTGCCCCGTGTGAGATTTTTATTTTTCGTACACACAATTCGGTTTAGTACGATCCGATCGCTTGTTGGCAGACAACACAAACACGCTGACACCGTCTCGCGGTAGAACGATTTCGGATTTCGGAGTGCCTGCTCGAAGCATGCAACAAAAATCGAAAGCAAAATAAAGAAAGAAAAAAAACGGAAAAACAGCACTCGAAAAAGATAAAAGAAAAGAAAAATAAATTAAAATTAAAATAAAAATAAAAATATAAAAAAAACAACAATAAAAGTCGGAAGGGGAAAACATATAAACGATTTTAAAAAATTCTCATCTTTAAAAGTGAGGCCAAAACACCTTAAAGGAATTCCGATTCATTTTGTTTCCCCACCAACCGCCTGTTGTCTAAAACTGTCATCATGGTGATGGTTGCTGGGTGTTTTGAATACTAAGCGCGCGCACATTCTTACTTGAGATTTAGTGGCTAGAGACCACTCTAGTTAATTATTAGCTCAGCGTTATAAGGAGTGTGGCAGCAAAGGAAATTATTCAAAGGGGAAGAAGTCGAAAAACATGCCCTTTGAATATGCAACCCCATCGCAATCAAGAATTCAGGTCGAGAAAGAGGATTTCTCGTAGAAGTGAAAAGATGAAATAAAAAATAAAAGCGTATTGTGGGTCGCACCTTATTTTTTGTTGATAGCTCTTCATGTTTTTTTTTTTGTGGAAAATTTTATGCGGAAAAGCGTCTTCCATTGTTTATAAAAATAATAACCCATTTGGTTGTTTGGCACGCGCTCGCGATTTGCAATTTTTTTTCGACCGACCGACCGACCGAACGACCGACTGACCAACCGACCGACCGAACGACCGACCGACCGACCGACCGACCGACCGACCGACCGACCGACCGACCGACCGACCGACCGACCGACCGACCGACCGACCGACCGACCGACCGACCGACCGACCGACCGACCGACCGACCGACCGACCGACCGACCGACCGACCGACCGACCGACCGACCGACGACCGACCGACCGACCGACCGACCGACCGACCGACCGACCGACCGACCGAACTGACCGACCGACCGACCGACCGACCGACCGACCGACCGATCCGACCGACCAACTTGACTGCATGAAGTGTTAATTGTCATCGGGTACCTCCAGACCAACTTGCCAAGAAATCACACATAACATCGGCTTTTCGCGCATTTTCCAATGCGACCCGCTCAACGTCATCGTCACTCCCACATTCTAACCGTTTCGGAGAGCGTCGCTGAGGGTTAGCAGCAAAATTAAAAAGAATAGGGGGGGAAAATAGTACGGGAAGGGGTGTGTGGAGCAGTCTGGTGGAGAAAATAATGAATCGCAATGAAAATTCCGTCAAAAATCGAAAAAACTCGCACCTTCTACTCAACGATTTCAAACGAAACGAGTAGGGGGGGAAAAACCGAAAACAAAATTTAAACAAATAATAAGAAAATAATAATTAAAAAAAAAAAAAAACATACTTCCTTGCAGGCCAAATATTGTCCGGACAATCTCTGACTGCGTCTTTTGACGTTTGCTATTTTAAAAATCCGAGCGGCAGAAATATTGCCGAAAAACTTACATACATACATAGAAACGATTGCGCTTCTGTGTGTGAGTGTGCGCGAGTGTGCGTGTGTGTGTGTATTGGCGCGTGTGTTTGAATAAACACCCAAAAAGAATAAAGAGCGGCAGAAAAGAATTCCAATCTCGCCGATGATTCCGATAGCGGCCAAACGCAGATATTTCTTCATTGGCCCACGTCGACCGCACACGCGTTGACACGCTGACATTGGCTGTTTAATTTCGCTTTTTATATCGTCGTTTTCCGTTCGTGTGTGTGTGTGTGTGTGTGTGTGGGTGCGTGCATTCGCTCCTTCGGCTGTAACGTTATTCTGGAAAACACCAACAACAACAACAGCAACAAGTGAATCGTGAGCGAAGCAAATCGAATCGAACATGTCGAATAAAGCGCCATGGCCCGTTCGAAAGGGCATATTCCGTTCGAGCGGTCAATCGGATTTCGTGCCGACGCGTTCGCCGAGTCCCATCGTCGAAATGCCCATGTCGCCGCAACCGGTTAATACACCGTCTGGACGTTCAACGCCCACAAATCGGTTCTCGCCGTCGTGCCCGCTGTCGCCACCACCGCAACCCATACAAGTTATTGCCGGTACAGCGGGCCCCATATGCACGTCGACCGCATCTGCGGCTATGACGTCATCCGCCGCGAAATCGACACAATCGGCGTCACATTCGGCGAAATCACAAACCACGTCCGCGACGTCCGCGTCCGCGTCCTCGTCCTTGTCATCCTCATCGTCGTCGTCGTCAAAGCAATCGGCCGCCTCAGCGCGAATGACCGCGTCGTCATCTGCATCTGCATCCGCTCGGTCAATACGAAAACATTCTGCCCCACCCCAGATGCAGCAATTCGCCATTAATGCAGCCAATGCGAATAACACCAATGCCATCGCCATCGCCAACGCCAACGGCAATAACACCAACACTCCGGCCCTTAAACATATACGCGAAATTCCCATCGAAGTTGAACAGAACAAGGTAGAGAAGGCCTAGAAAAAATTAAATTTTTTTGGATTTTTTTTTTTTATTCTGCAAGGACACGAAGAAATACTCTCTTTCCTATATACATATATGTATACAGTGGCGAGCAGAAATGAGTACATTTTGGGATCTTCAATTGTTTTCTCCTTATATCTCCGGTGTTAATAAAGATATCCAAGTGAAATTTTTGGTATATGTTCTCCAATTATTTGGGAATATAAATAGTGAGACGAAAACGAAGTAAAGGTGATAGGAAAAGAGAAAACAGAAAACATGCTAAGAGACCCGCATTTACTCAGTTTTGCTCGTTAGGAAAAATTTACTAACGATTTGAGATTAAATAGGAAGCAAGCGGGAAAAATTATAAATGTTTGTAGATAGCTCGTTGATGTTAGGTTCAAGGACTCCAAAACATATATTTCACATCTTTCCGATAACTTCATGCCTGTAGAGGCATCGCTTTATAGCGGGTTGAAATAGTTTATAAAAAATATTTTCAAAAAAATAAATATCTATAAAAATAAAACGATTTTCATATGTTTTTCAGTAAATAGTAATTCCATCAATTACTTGGAAAAATCTCACACTGATTGGTTGCCTAGTTTGTTCAAAGATTACGTGCAAACTACCAAAAATTTGGCTATTTTAGAATAAAGGACACTTTCTCCAATCTAAAATTTCAAAATTGACCTCGATCGTTCCACTGGTTTTCAAACTATATCATGTTGAAGTACAGCGAAAAATCGAACAACGTATAGCACAGAAATATTAGGGAGTTTTCATAGAATCTCATAGAAAACTCCAAACAACCGTTTCGTTATATACATATATACATATTTTTATCTGCGTCATTGCTCTCAATGTTCTGAGGACTCTCGATAATCGTAATTTTTCTTTTTAACATTTTACATTCCAAGTGTGTTTAAAACGTGAATTTCTCTCTCTCTCTCTCTCTCTCTCTCTCTCTCTTTTTCTCGAATTTTTCGGCGATCTAGGAAGCTCTCTCGCTACGTGCTGGCGACATAACGCAGCAGTCGAGCAATAATGTGGCTGCCGCAAGCATCAAAGTGCAAAGTGACACGTTCTCGGCAGATAAGAAAGCCATTTCGCAGACGCAGCAATCGCAAACGATGACCTCGAACGGCATCATAAGCCAGGAGAAACACGTGTCCTCGGCGTCACAGTCCAACTATACGATGACAACGAAAGGCGTCTCCAGTACGGGCAGCAGTATGATCTCCTCATCGCAGATGTCATCGACAAACGGTCATTTGATCAAGCTGGCCGACCTGAAGCTGGACGATTTAAAATCGTTAACCGCCTCGAGTGGTCAGCGTGAAATTGAACAAGCCATAACCAAGTATTCCAATGTTCTAACCTCGTTCGTGAATACTCTGCAAGACGCAAAAGCCGCCACGCCAGAGAAGTCAATGTACCTTGATAAAATCAACGAAGTGATACAGCGAGCCTGGGCCGTTCCGACGCATGGCCACGAATTGGGCTATAGCCTTTGTAATTCGCTGCGCCAGAGCGGTGGTCTCGATCTTCTGATGAAGAATTGCGTCCAAAATGATGTTAAAATTAAATTCTCATCCGCCAAGTTGCTCGAACAATGCCTGACCACAGAGAATCGCACGCATGTCGTCGATCACGGTCTCGATAAGGTGGTGAATGTCGCCTGTGTCTGCACGAAGGATACCAATACGGAGCACTCGCGTGTCGGCACCGGGATTCTTGAACATTTGTTCAAGCACTCCGAGGGCACGTGCTCGGATGTAATTAAGCTGGGCGGTCTGGATGCTGTGCTATTCGAATGCCGTACCAGCGACGTTGAGACACTGCGCCACTGTGCCAGTGCGCTGGCCAATCTATCGCTGTATGGCGGCGCCGAAAACCAAGAAGCAATGATATACCGCAAAGTACCCATGTGGCTATTCCCGCTAGCTTTTCACGATGATGACAATATAAAATACTATGCGTGCCTGGCCATTGCCGTTCTAGTCGCGAATAAGGAAATCGAAGCTGAAGTCCTAAAGTCCGGTTGTCTGGATTTGGTCGAACCGTTCGTCACAACGCACGATCCGTCGGAATTTGCCAAGTCGAATTTGGCGCATGCGCACGGCCAGAGCAAACATTGGCTGCAGCGGCTCGTTCCCGTTCTCAGTTCGAATCGCGAGGAAGCGCGAAACTTGGCCGCATTCCATTTCTGCATGGAGGCTGGCATAAAACGTGAACAGGGTAATACAGAAATCTTCCGGGAAATCGGAGCGATCGAGGCGCTCAAAACTGTCGCCAGTTGCCCGAATGCCATCGCATCGAAGTTCGCTGCGCAAGCGCTCCGTCTAATCGGTGAGACTGTTCCCCATAAATTGTCGCAGCAGGTGCCGCTGTGGTCGGTGCTCGACGTCGAGGAATGGGTTAAGCAAATCGGTTTCGGCCAGTATGCCAAGAAATTCGAAGAGTCGCAAGTCGATGGCGATCTGTTATTGAAATTAACCGAAGAGAACCTGCATGAGGATATCGGTATATCGAATGGTATATTGCTGAAGAGATTCGAACGCGAATTACAAAATCTCAAGCGAATGGCTGACTATTCGTCGAAGGATACGGCGAAAATTCATCAGTTTTTAGCGGAAATCGGACCCGAGTACTGTACGTATACGTATGCCATGTTACATGCGGGCATCGATCGGATGTCCTTGCCCCAAGTGAACGAAGATATGCTCGTGGCCGAGTGCTGCATCAAGAACTCCATACATCGATTGCGCATTTTGAATGCGGTCAAGAATCTGGAGAATTCGCTTCCCAGCTCATCGGAAGAGAATATGGCCAAGACGCTGGATGTGTTCGTCAGCTATAGGCGCTCCAATGGCTCACAGTTGGCCAGTTTGCTTAAAGTGAGTTGATTTTTATCTCTGATTCTAAGTGGGTATCTTAGTCGATTGGAAATAATCTTGTTTCATTTTCTATTTGCCACCATTAGGTCCACCTGCAATTGCGCGGCTTCTCTGTGTTCATCGATGTTGAACGATTGGAAGCGGGTAAATTCGACAATGGACTGTTGAACAGTATTCGTCAAGCGAAGAATTTCGTTTTAGTATTAACGCCAAACGCATTGCAGCGCTGCGTTGACGATGAGGAGGGCAAGGATTGGGTCCATCGGGTTAGTAGTCTCTGTGTCTATCTTGCTCTCTTCCTCTCTCTCCCCCTCTCTCCCTCTCTCTCCCCCTTTCTCTCCCTCTGTCACCATCTCTCTCCCTCTCTCTCCCTCTCTCTCCCTCTGTCACCATCTCTCTCCCTCTCTCTCCCTCTGTCACCCTCCCTCTCCCCTCTCTCCCCTCTCCTCCTCTCCTCTCTCCCTCTCCCTCTCTCCCCTCTCTCTCTCCCTCTCTCTCCCCCTCTCTCCCTCTCTCTCTCCCTCTCTCTCCTCTCCTCTCTCTCTCCCTCTCTCCCTCTCTCTCCTCTCTCTCTCTCTCTCTCTCACCCGCTCTCACCCGCTCTCTCTCACCCGCTCTCACCCGCTCTCTCCCACTCTCTCCCTCTCTATCGCCCTCTCACACCCGCTCTCTCACTCTCTCCCTCTCTTTCTAAATATACTTATATATCTCTTTGTTCGCCGGTAACAGGAAATCGTCGCCGCACTAAACTCCAACTGTAATATAATCCCGATCATAGACCAGCAATTCTCATGGCCCGAAACGGAACGGCTTCCCGAAGATATGCGGAGCGTCTGTCACTTTAATGGTGTAACGTGGATACACGACTATCAGGACGCTTGCATTGACAAATTGGAACGGTAATTACTGCAATTACTCGGTTGGAGTTTTGTTTTTTCAATTTTCGTTTTCCTCTCTCTCTCTCTCTCTCTCTATCTCTTGCTCTTTCCCTCTTATCTCAGATTTATGCGCGGTGAGAAGAATATCGATCGTATAACGGCGATGGCGCCCAGTACACCCGGATCGGCGTCTGTTACCTACCAGCGAATGCACAGCAATGACTCGGATTATCAGAATAGCGTGGGTGGCGGCAGTGGCAACTGCAACAGCAGCACGACAAATGGCGGCGGACAAGGTGGGACACAAAATACGACTTCAACAGCAAACACGGGACGGTCCAGTGTCGAGTAACTGGATAGTCCCGACAAATGAAATCTCAAAAAAAAAAAAAACCAAAAATTG
The DNA here is from genome assembly GCA_020466095.1 of Chlorops oryzae. Lineage (NCBI taxonomy): Eukaryota > Metazoa > Arthropoda > Insecta > Diptera > Chloropidae > Chlorops > Chlorops oryzae. The sequence goes on from CM035806.1 coordinate 135,992,914, forward strand.
CAAAAGAAAATTCTAACTCGTTTCGAATAAATCATTAAATATTAACCCATATACGTTACAACGCGATGCGTAACGCGCGCGCGCGCCCGGCTATGACAGCATTGCATCCAATTGGTTTCGATCCGATTCTGATTCAGGACACAAAAAACCACTCGAAATCGAGTCGTCGTGTACGCGAACCGAATTCGGCCCAAAACCTCATTCATTTATTTCATTTTTTTTAAATACATATACATACATAGGTATATGTATATATATACATATGTAAATCTATAATTATACATACATATATATGCATACTTATGTAATTTGAAACGCGAGCGTGGCTTTCTCGTTCTAATCCGTCCCGAAGCGACTCGTTTCGTGTCGTCTGTTTGCGTCTCTTTTCATCCGAATGCCTCGTAGTTAGTCTCGTAGCTTTAAGATTTCAATGATTTTCTAAAAAAAAAAACAAAAAAATTCTCATGATAATTATAATGATAACGATTATAATGATAATGATAATGATCTTATAATTAACACTAATCACACAAAATAGCATCACTAGCTAATCACCAGGCAAATAGATACCGGCAGTCCTCGTCACCGGCCCGACAGCGCATCATGAGTGGCGGGACCTTGGGTTGTGGCGGCAGCGGCAGCGGCAATGTGTGTGTCGGCGGTGGTGGTGCCAATCAGCTAAATGCGTACGGACGTAGTTCGAAGAGAAACATGCTCTCGCCGTATCGAACCCAACAGCCAATGCAAAAGCCGACGCCAATCGGTGGATCAATGCAAAATATGTCACCTCTGGCCCATCGACCTCCGCGTCGCAGTTCGGCGGTGGGCATTTGCAATGATAATAAATCCAAGTTGCCCTCAAGCTATCGCAGTCACAGCGTCGATGGGCTATTGGATAGCAGTAGTAGCTCAAATTCCGTTGGCCTTAGAACGAAACGAACAGCGTATTGCCGAGGTGGCACGCATTGTGGCCGCTGGTAGCACGGCGCTAACGAACGCCAGCTCGACGAGCACACTGCAGCCGAACGATGATTACAATTGCATTTCGATGGGCTCACTAACCGAGCTGAAGGAGCCCGATTCGGTGCCCAGCATCAACGTCGTATCGAAGCGCGAGAAATCCAATCTGAATCCAATCGTCAATGCTCAGCATCGGAAATCGCGCAGTCTCGATCATTTCCTCGATGATCAAACATTGGCCATGATGGTTGCCGCCGCACCATCTGCGCCAGCCGAAGGTACTCAGAGCATGCAGAATCTTGCTATGCCCATAACGCCCGAAGTAACGCAACTCAATGAGCCATTGTCATCGTCGTCGTCGTCGTCGTCGCGCGCGAAGGCACAGACCGGAAGGACAACGCTGCCGCCGCCACAACACACAGAGTTTCGCCACAGCAGCACAAAAGCCACCCGCCAAAGTCCCGAGGGCATCAGTTCCACGGAGGACGAGCACGAGGACTCGCAGTCGATCAGCAGCGATAGCAATTCTAATAGCCACAGCATGATCACGGCCAGTGGCGCTGATAGCAACGGAAAGAGCCAAACGAGAGCGGCGGCGCATTTGCATCGCGGCAGCCAGAATCGCCATAGCAAGATGTCGTCGACTTCCTTGGGCTCGGCGGGAGCGCCGTCTTTGTCGCCGTCCAACAGCACCAATAACAAGACAATTTTCAATCGAACGATGAAAAAAGTTCGATCGCTCATCAAAAAGTAAGCATCCTAAACGAACTCTACAAAGCGAAAGCAATTGACCTTTTAAGGTATTAACTGTCTCCCTCTCACTCTCCCCCTCTCTATCTATCTATCTATCTATCTATCTATCTATCTGGCTATCTTTCAATATATCGCGCTCGCTCCATCTGTTTTTAATACCAATCTCACGAGAATTGCTTTTGTTGTCCTATTCAATCCGGTGTTTGCGCCTCCTCATCGAAAATACCTTCATACCTCCCGGTCATCACTTTGATAATCCCCCGATAGAATGCCCATTTCGATTGTGCTCACATTTTCATCTCATTTACTGCTTTATTGTCCGTCTCCTTATTGGTTTATTTATAGAACAAGATAATTAAGCTTTTATCCTTTCGTTCATGGGTGATGGAAATTGTGAAGGTCCATTGACCAGTTTGAATATTAAAAAAAAAAAAAAAAAATTAAAAGATGGTAGCTTTCTTGTTCTTCTCTTGCTTTAAATAATTCGATAAGGCTTATCGCAACAATCATTTCAGCAATTAGAGTGTCAAGAATCTTAAAAGAACAATTTTCGAAAAAAAAAAATAATTAAAAACCGGACCTCACTATTTTTCGTAAGAGCTTCTCTTATATCGCATGAAATGGAAAAGTTCCCCTAATAACTGAGCAATTGGACCGCTAAAAGTTGTCAATTGTTTCTCTCAGAAAACGCAATAATATGAGGAAGTCTAAGATATATGTATGTAAAAACTTATTTAATTCGTAATTGGAAGGTCCCTGATTATTCCATGAACAGATCATAAACAATAGCGGTGCGATCTCTATTAAAATTCTTAGTTTTTCTCCCTTTTAGCCTGAAGCTCGAAAGCTTTAGGTTGCATGCTTTCGTAATTTTATTCGTAATTGTAAACGTATCCGTAATCTAGAGCCCAATACTTATATTCCTATGCGTATGGCTTGCATGCTTCTGTACGTAAACAAGCAAAGCAAAACTAAGTTCAGACAAAACACTACAAAGTATTATGATGCCTAAATTCTAATAGCGCAGAAATTAAAGAAGATATTCAGCAAACGCAAACGTATGAAAGCAGTTTCAATCAACAACATGTATTCAACGGAATTTGCGGAAATTCCTGTACTAATCGAAACCAAGCATAACTGGGGAACGTGTACATACTCGTAAATGACTAAATCGAATTGGGAAAACTTTCAAATTGTCAAGAAGAAAGGGAATTGAGGTTTTAATTTGACAATTAGTTGAATTGTACACTGAAATTTTGTGTACCTATTTTTAATTTTTTTTTTTTTTTTAACTCAATTCCAAATTGATTAAAGAAATCAAAAATGTACCCAAAAATAAAGATTTTCGAATGAAGAGTGCCAGCGATCACGATTCATTCAATTTACGTTTACATATATGCACCCCTCTTATAAGCACTATCTTTCGTGCATTTTGCACGGTGCTTATATCCGGGGGCATACTGTACATGCAAGCCAAAGCTTTAAGGAAAATTGTTAAACAAAATTTCTAATTCACTAACAATTATTGCCATATTTAAATAATTATTAGGGGTCTTCCCTCAAACGTGAAAATATCGAAAAAGCGGAAAAATGTACAAATTTTTCATGCAAAACTTTGTTCATTAATTTCTAAGCCTCCCAGCGGCCAACCGCCTACAAAGTATACGAGGTCTAAGCGACCCGAATATTAATAGCTACAAAGTAAACTAGATTGTAGGCAACCTGCCTGGCAATAGCTTACAAAGTATACGAGACAGTAAGCGACCTGAAAATTAATAGCTACAAAGTATACAAGAATGTAGGCGAACCGCCACCAATAGCTTATTTTATGTTGTGGTGGTGGTGGTCACTCTACAAAACAGCCACGCTCAAACAAAAGTATACTAGAATGGTATATGAGGTCGTATGCATTACCGCCTATGTCCTACGGAATGTGTTACGGTTCATTGCTTCTGTAGGCATCATTTTGACCGCCGCTGCCCAACAAACCATAAGAGTCAGAAAATAAACTTTTCTGGTTCCTTTTTCGGAGCTTTCACCTTCCTAAAGAGTGCATAAAATAATCCTTAACGATCCCAAAACCCTCAGAAAAGAGAGGGTTTTCCTTTGAAAATGGTTCAACTGAAAGAGCTCCTAATTCCTTTCAGAAAACATGATTTTCTGACAGATTCTGTGGAATCTTAAAGAGCTCATAAATCAACAGCTCAAAAGTACACGCTACTTGAGCATTTTCTATTGTTCAGAATGGTAAAAAAAAAAAAACGGTTTTTGACTGTTTTAAGTGTTTGGTTTTTGAGAAACAATTTTTTATACTCTTTTTACACATCTAAAGTAGTAATTTCTAGGAGCGCTCATAAAAGGCTCTCAAGTTGGATTCTATTAAGAGTCCTTTTTTAGGAGCGCTCTGACAATGGTTTGCTGGGTGGGCTTCGTGATTTACGAGTTGCCGAGGCAAATACACGTCTAAGGGAAGACGATTATTATATTATTTTTTTCGAAACACAGTCTAACAAACCCCTTTCTCCGCTTTACTTGCATTTCATACTATTTTCCGAATGCTTTTTTTTTTTTTTTGTTTGTTTGTTTGTTGTGGCCTAACTTGCGAAAGAGACAAGACGTTTAGACAATCCGGCATCCAGATGCGAACGTGTGTGCGCCGCACTCGCACTCGGCTTTATCCGAGGCTTCCAGATTCCGATATTCGAAACTATTTGCCTTGTGATTAGTTGAATTAGGCTTCGCAGAACGTTAAAATTAACGTCGCAGTGCACTAATAAAAAAAAAATTTTTAATTAACTCTTTTTTTTAAGAAACTGTTCGCTAGAAAAATAAAAAAAAATCATTAAAAAGTGCCTAAAAAATTGTGAATTTACATGATTATATACAAATATTTAATTATACATATACAATAAATATAAATGTTACATATAATGAGAATTTAGGTATAAATTTATATATTTCGTAAGCTTTTAAAATGTAAAGATCCATGATCTGCTTATGTATGCCTACACGTAGCTTTATTCTACTTTAGTGTGTGTTATTTACCGTATGTATAGAGCTTAGAGAGCATACAAACTTAGATATTTGCAAGCATTGATGTACCTACTTACGGAGAAGTGAGCTCGAAAATCCCCGAATAGATCCGGCCCATTTCTGAATGAAGCGTTCCAAGTGCTTCGGCGCTTCGGTGCTTCAGCGTCCCAAAGAGAATGGCTAAGGACTTTTTGTATTGCATTGCGTTCCTTAAAATAACGAAGATTTTTTCAATTTCGTATCGAAAAGAAAAACTCGAAATTGTTCGCCTTAAATCAAAAAATAAATATGTACATACATATGTATATCAGGACTACTGACACATTGACTCTGATAATTCGGTAGTTTATCAGTCGTCCGTTTATTGTGAAGAGTATTTTTTTTTTTTTAGGTAGGTCCTGTTGGAATTGCATCAAAAAGTATAAATTTTGAAGAAAATTCGAACATACAGTCAAATGTCCATTACTCGAATAATCATTATCCAAAAGAATTTATAGATTTTGAGTTCAAGAGTTTTATGTTATTGTATGCTATTGCCATCCGATTCAGAGCTATGGAGCTTTGATTGTTTAATAAATTATCAACCTACCGAGACCGGCATGAAAAATATTAGATAATTTAAGTATTATTTATGCAAAAAATTGGATCGAAAACATTTGTTTAATCATTAAATAGTTTAAATATCCGAAAAAAGAAATCAAATTCAAAATATACGAATATTATTGTTTGTTCTGTTCGTAAATTACTCGTGAAATCGAGCCAAAAAATAGAGAGAAATTTCAAATCTAATCAAAAAATTTATGAAATCGCAACAAAACAAAAAAACCAACGGGATAATGTAATACAATCTTTGACGTAAATTGTTGCAAACGTGTATATTTATAATGGGTGTGGGGGGCCGACGAGTTTAATGCTTGGTTTCCAAAAGCGCAAGAATGTCGTCGCAGGAAATCTTACAAATGCAACAACCCACGCAAACATATGGAACAGATTTGAATCAAGTACCCAGCCGCCTACAAAGTATACGAGAATGTAAGCGACCTCAATATTAATAGCTACAAAGTACATATATGAGATTGTAGGCGAACTGCCTACCAATAGCTTACAAAGTATACGAGACTGTAGGCGAACTGCCTACCAATAGCTTACAAAGTATACGAGACTGTAAGCTAACTGCCTACCAATAGCTTACTTTATGTGGTGGTGGTGGTAGGCGTTCACACTACAAAACGGCCACGTTCGAACAAAATTATACTAGGATGGTATATAAGGTCGTATGCATTACCGCCTATGGCCTATAAAATGTGTTACCATTCATCGCTTCTGTAGGCAGCATTTTGGCCGCTGGGTATGGACTTGATTGTAACTGCGCTTTTGGAAATCACACATAAATTTGACGAATTATATTAATACATATATGCATGAGGAGATTCACTGGATTAAGACTTCAATATTTCTTCGATTTGTGACACATGTCAAAGAGTCGTGCAATCAATGTATAAAAATTTAGTTCTTAACATCGTTTAATTGAGCATTATCAATTGGCAAAGCGGTTGTAGGCAACGTTTGCCTACAGAATTGTATGGAAAATTGAATAAATAAAAGAGCTTTTTTTATTTTATGACTAAAAATTGCTGAGTCGAATAAATCTGATAAAATAAAACAAACGAAAAGAAAACGCAAAAGTGTAAACAGTATATAAAAAGTATGTATAAATATAAATGTGTATATAACTTCATATCTACTTATGATTAATCGAACGTTTCATGAGGCACTTTTTATTATTTCTTCTCTCTAAATTTTTGTTTATTTAGTCTTTTAAGATTATTGTCACTCGTTTTGTCTTCGTCATCGTTATCGTTATCGTCAACGTCGCATGTCGTTTTTTGTTTGGTGTTTTTTTTTTCTGTTTTTGTGTGTTTAATCCTCCTCGTTATATTTTAGTTTCGTGCTAATCGTTTTACGCAGCCCCGTCGCTCCGCTTTGAATAATTTTCATATACAATCTATTTATATATTTATTATTTAAATAAGTATGTATGTATTTATTTGTCTTAAGAATTTTTATAATTATTATTCTTTCATTGCATTTAGAGCACTAGATCTTACTATACAGAACACATTCTGCAAACGATATATTTTATGCCTGGTTTCCCATAGTGCAGGAATTCCTGCATGTATTCAACACATGCAAACATATGGAACTAATTTCGATCAACTGCGGATTTGATTGTAACTGGTTCAATACGTTCGAATATATGGGCATTTCCAGGAAATTGTAAATTTTTTGTCGCGTCCGTATATAGCTGATTGCCATTCGGGACTGCTTGGATTTTGAAAAATATAAAAGTCCGCATAAGCTGCATGAAAGTATTGAGAAGCCAACGTACTATTTACCGCATACTTGAATTCCGGACTTTTTTTTGCTCATTTAAGTGTCGCGGGCGTCCGTCTGGAAATGCCCATATGCAGAAATTTCTGCTCTGCATTGTGGAAATAAGGCAGTACGCTCTCTTTGTAAAGGCTGTAGTACATGAGATGTAAAAAGCCACATTCATATGTAGCTCTGACGTAATTTTGACGTCAGGAAGTTTTTGAATACACTATATGTAACCATTTTAAAAACTTTCTGACGTCAAAATGATGTCAGAGCTACATATGAATGTGGCTTTTAACATCTCATGTACTACAGCCTTAAGCAATAATCGCCTAAATATTGAATCGGAGTTATCAGTCTGACTCTGTTTTACTTGTCTGTCTTTCTGTCTGTCTCTCTGTCCACCTCTCACTGTTGATTTTAAAGGCTTTATCTTTGAATATTAAAAAAAAAAAAAACATACTTTATGTGGATGTGGCAGTTGTTCCGTTTAGAATGAACTGCCATTATTTCTAGGTATATTTTATTGCTTGCATTTTACTTTATCCTATTCTGAATAATGTTTCACTTGAACTTTTCCGACAGTTTCAATAGAAATTTGTATTGAAACTGGCGGAAAATTTAAGGTGAAATATTATTCAGAATAGGCGACAATGTTTTTGTCTTTTATTTATATTTCGGTTTTCTGTGTTATTTTTCTTGATTTTTTGTGTTATTTCTTTCTTTTTTGTTTTTTTTTTTTTTTGTTTCTCTTTTAGACCTTAAGAGAGCATCGTCATGTACTCCTACCGTCAATGCGCCAACTGCGCCTAATTGTGCATTATGCCTGAAAGCGTGTACACTCACACCCATTGCGACGTGTCAACAGCTACATGCCAATATCATTTCATCAGATTGATTCATACTGAACGACTGAACGAAGAGAAACAGAAAGAGAACGCCAAGCCACTTGAACATGAATAAAAATAAAATCAAATAAAATAGGTATATAAAAACATCAAAATATATTCAGTGTGAATCTATCTCCGGTTATTCCATCGTTAACGTTACGTCTTCGTATCGCACAAAAACAGACAGCCAAGCATTCTCATCTCCAGAAGGGTGTCGCTTTACCTTTATCTTTATCTTATGTATTTATTAATTTCAAAATAATGATGCTAATTATGATTTCAATTACTATTTACTCAAACTAGTTTTAAGACATTTTACAGTCACTTATATATTTGAGTGAAAATTGATCTAATCCATTTAAAATTTTATGTTAAATGTGCTTTTAACTTTGTAATGTTTTCTTTTTTTTTTTTTTTTTTTTGTTCTTTCTATTTTATATCAATCGTTTGTGTTTTGAAATTAATGATTGTCAATTTATGAGTGAATAATCTTCTATTTAAATTGCTCGAAATTCATATTTTTAAGCATTTACCCAGCGGCCAACAGTGTCTACCGCCTACAAAGTATACGAGACTGTAAGCGACCTGAATACTAATAGCTACAAAGTGTACAAGGGTAATTGTAGGTGAATTGCCTACCAATAGCTTACAAAGTATACGAAATTGTAGGCGAACTGCCCACCATTAAGTAGCATACTTCATGTGGTGGTGGTAGGCGTTCACTATATAAAACGGCCACGCTCAAACAAAAGTATATTAGGATGGTATATGAGGTCGTATGCATTACCGCCTACGGCCATGAAATGTGTTACGGTTCATTGCTTCTGTAGGCAGCATTTTGGCCGCTGGGTAATAAATGAATATGTTCCCTTCTTCAAATTAAACTCAATCAACAATTGCAAAAAATTTCATGGGAAAATAAAAAATAAAAAAACAACACTCGTGGCACTCAAAACTTGACCATTCTCAAAATATTCGAGGCAAAATTGACTCCATTGAATTGATGAAATCGCTTCATCGATAAACCACTCATATAATATTGTACATGAAATGACAACAATAATGTTGCGAATTTCGAAATTTCTATTGATTTTTTTTCATACTTATTTGATGAAAACTAATTGGCTTCTTTTCTGCTCACACATTATACTATTTAGTAATGAATATGAAAGTGACGAGTTAACCGGAATCATATTATCAAAGGCCACTGTACCATCGCCGGGTCGGATTATTTTTTGGTAGATTTCTATTCATACGTTCTTTAACCCTTTAACGACTAAGGGAGAAATTTGTATCCGCATAAGCTTAAAGATTTTTAGCGATGTTGTAAGTAGCATTGCTATAAAATTTTAAAATTATGTGATCATAAAATTTTCCCTTGTTCCTAAAAGAGCTTATTATTTTTTTTTTTTTTATATTTTATTTGATTTTATCTCCTAAAGTAATTTTGTAAATACTGCATGTACGTATTATCTATTGCTTATTGTCCAGTTATCTAAAAACTATTTTAAATTTTTATTGTATTTTTATGGAAATTACTCAATCAGAAGAATTCGTATGCCTTAGAATTTGGTTTATTAAATCTTTTTCAATCCGATAGGGATCTTGTCGATACCACTTTTTGAACGAGAATTTGTAATGATTGATCCAAAATTTTGTTAAGTTTATTTATTTTTTATGTATACTTTTTTATTGGTTTTTTCTCACTCACTTTTTTGAAGTATGTTCGTACACTATGATATGTGCATATGTATATGTACTTAGCAGTATGAGTGTTTGCTTTGTTTTTAAATGCAGACTTCATATCACGATATAGAAGAGCTCAATAAATTCAATAGAAATGCGAAAGCAAATATCTTAACGAACATTTTTTCAAAACATCAAATTAAAATATACATATATATATATCTATATATATATACATATATATATATATATATATATATATATATATATATATATATAAATATATATTAATTACTTAATTATAATTTATGTATTTTGCACACAAAAAAGAACAAAAAAGTTAATAATAACATGTGTAAATAAAGAAAATATCGTTGATCCTTTAAAAATAACCATCGATAAAGATGGGTCAAAAGATTTCTGTTTGGAGCGGCAACAAACATTTCTGTGAGGTATCTTTGATTTCCATCCAAGGGTCAAAGATCAACAGTCGAAAAGACAGATATGTATATACAGTGGTATCGTGGCAAGCGAGCTTAATTCGCCCCGCCACCTTGCTTGTATTTCAAATTGCTCGTATCTCCAAATAAATCTCCCCCATTGCAAATAACTCGACTGTCATTAATTAGCTCCAACCCCCAAAATGTCACCCCAGTTATTTTTTTTGTTTTTGACAACAAAAAAAAAAATTTTTAATATTAGGCCTATTCACGAGACCGTGGTATCCGTGGCAGATTAAAATTGTAGTCCAAATAGAGAACATTTTTTATGTGAAAATCCAAAGCTATTGCCTTTGTTTTATTTTTTGGTGGAAATATAGCAATTACTCTTTCATGTAAAAAAAAAATTATTAAAATTGGAAAAGTAGAATAATTATTATAATTTGCCAGAAATTAGAGTAAAAAATATAAACTTCTCAATTCTTGTTGGAAAAAAACTTTATGTGCTTTGCCTTGCTTAGCCCTCTTACTATATAAAAATGAAAGGTACGAGTCTATACTTTCAATTGAAACAAAAAAATTCACCTTCTAATACCTTTCTGTAAGTAGCATCGATTTGAATTTCAAAAGCCACTGGGCGATTCCGCTATACACGATTTCCAATATTATTATTTTATTTACGATATTAGTTGTTCTTTTTGTCAATAGGGCAAAGAAGAAAGTCGAAATTTAATATTAAATTTAATTATATTTGATTTAACTCCATATTTCATTTATTGGCACGTTTGAAAATATAATATTACTATGCAAAAATCCTGACAAAACTTTAAAGTCATACCATTTTAAACTGTCACAAAACAGTTGCCGTTGCCGACAGTTTGAGGTTACATTTTGCCGACTAAATTGAAGTGGGAATATTAATTTATCCTCGCGTTGCAAAAAAAGTTAATATATCGCACACTAATCACTAAACCGGCACAATTCAAAATTTTTTCACGAAATTTTTTCATGTTCGCCAACTTTTTACTGTAGGAAAAGGAAAACTGGGAAAATTAACATTGATATTTATTGATTCTGCAGTTGATTGAGAATAATATAAATTTAGAAAAGAACTTAATTTTACAGGCTGAGTCGAGACATCTAGGCTGTTTTCCCGAGAAGTGCAAAAATTTGAGTTGTGGCGATTTAGTGATTAGTGTGCGGTATGTTGTTATTTATAAAGCATTATTGATTCCTAAAATACACTGTTGACTTGTTGCACCCGCGATACAAAAGGTGTAAAAGTTTACTTTTTTCACAGAAATAATGAGCTAACATTCTGAAACTTTGTGAAAGTAAGAAGAAACAAAAACTAAACATAAAATCTTCGTTTTTAAGAGTATAGTGATTGCCAGGTTAAAATAATCGATCATTTAAATTGGTTGCACCCGCGATTTTGATGTCAGATCGTGGGTGCAACTTTTTGTCATTTAACTTTCTTGTGCGGTTAACTACATATTTTGTTATTTTGATATGCCTTGACTAATAATATAAGCTGAAAGCCATCGTCAACAGTGCCCTAGAATTTTATGATTTAGCTCACAGTCTCTCTAAGAACATCTTCTTTAAATATGTGGCAAAAATAGAAATTAATGAAAAGATAGCCATGTTGTATGAACAATAGGACAAGCACTGAAACATATACCAGGCATTCAATCAAAACATCTTTTCCAATTTGAAGAGGCTCAAAGCATTTCTTTGGCACGCACCTCACTGGCTCACTTTTTAAATGCAAATTGGTTTGATGTCACCAAAAAGCACCACTAATACAGAAAGCGATTGGAGTGACGACGACTTGGAGCCTCTTTCAAATCTCAAAATACGAAAAGAAACTCCGCATCCTGATATATCTGTGCCTTCAGTTTCAGATCAGAGAAAATCTTTATTACCCCTTAAACAGAGATGGAGTGTTTTCGATGTTTACAGTGATTCAGATACTGAATTTATAAATAACGAAACTCCATCAACGTCTTTTCAATCTTCAAAACAATAACGATGAGCAACTCCTGAAACTCCTACTGTCTAAATTTCTGTTTTAAAACGATATTTTTGCGATGGTTTGTATGTCCTCGTACAATTGCTCTGCCAAACCGGCAAAAAAAAAAAAAAATGTTGCACCCGCGACAATTTGATGTTGCACCTTTGATTAATATAAAACTGAATAACTCTTTGTTTATTTTTCTCTTGTTAACACTTTTCATTTCCTGTAGTTTGTTAAATATACATCTAACAAAATATTAAGGCATAACACAATTAACAGATTTATGCGTTTTTTGTCTCTGATCTAGAAACTTAGGGCCAAATTTGTTGCACCCGCGATGGAAATTTGAATCATTCTCAGGACTTTAATAGTATTATTTTGAAATACTTGTGACCTAATATACAATGAAAATATTAAGATGTAGCCTTTTGAAGACTATTTATATTAAAAATGTTTTTTATTTAATTACATGAAACTAAAAAATACGTGTTTATGTTGCACCCGCGATAATGGAATGACCCCACTTGCAATATTACTAGAGCGTGTATTTTTAAGCATTTATAAATTTGAAGCATACTTTGTGGGGGGGATATTTTTTTTCTTATCACCATTTTGGAAATAAGTAGCGAATTTGAACTTCAAGGGGATTTCCTAGCTTTGAAAAAGTCTTAAATAGGCTAAAAATCGATTTGAATCTTAACTTTATGTAAATTGAACTAATTTTTTGCCCCATAAAGTACGCTTCATTTTTATAAATGCTTAAAAAAACGCGCTCTAAATATTACATACAAATACTCAATAAGACAAAAAATGGGGCATACTTTTAGGGCTTACGTAATTAAAACAAGGAACGATTTATAAATGAAACATTATTTTTGTTTACGAATATGTAGTCGCAACGTTTAATGACATTTCAATGTAAACAAAAACATATAGTTTTTGCCGCTGAGAGATTATATTATTTATCGTATATAGTTCATATTAACATGAGCACTTTTTCGTTTTCGTATAAAGAATTTGCGGATATTACTGGCGTCAGTGAAGAACTTATCGATCGATTCAGAATAATTCTAAAAATTATTACATGTAGCGAAAAAATAGATAGTGACAAGTTCCAATCCTATACAATGGGCTCTGCGAAATTGTTTGTACAAAAATATAGTTGGTACTATATGCCTGTTACTGTGCACAAGGTACTAATGCATTGTAAGGCTATAATGGATGCTGCTGTATTGCGAATAGGAATGCTTTCAGAGGAAGCCGAGGAAGCCAGAAACAAAGATTACAGGAAGTGTCGATTCATGTTTTCGAGAAAGTGTGATCGAATTGCCATAAATACTGATGTATTCAACAGACTTCTTATAAGTTCTGATCCTTACATAAGTAGCATTAGGCGTCATTCGAATAAAATTTCCTTAGATTAAGATCCCGTTGTTGAAGATATGGTTCTTGAACAATATTACAAACTTCATTATTTGGCATACTTTATTAAAAAAGTGGAATGAATTTGTGAGATATTTTCGGTGATTTTCCATTTTGGCTCTTTTCACCAAGGTCTTGGGTACTCACCACAGTCTTGGGTACCCACCAAAATGAGCATTTTTCTCTCGCTCTTTCTTTGCCTGCCGAGTAACATCTCTTCTAACTGGCGCGAAACGTCCCGCGCAATATCTATGAGAGTGACATATATGGTTATATGTGGCCGAGATAGATATGGAAATTATCAGCGCTACCAGTAGATTCGATTTAGCCATGCCCGTTTGTCCGTTTGCAAACAGTTTTCTTATCGAAGGATTCCAGCTATCTTCACGAAATTTGGTATGCCTATTCGCGGGGACTTGAGTAAGATCAAGTTCGAAAATGGTCGCACAATTTTTAAGGGTACCTCTAGTACAAGGGTCTGTCTTGAAAATCACAAAATTGCTCTAAAATCCGAATTTTTAAGATATTTTAATGACATTTAACATTTGAACATATCGCACCCTTGCTACTAAATTGGCACAATTCAAAAATTCGCATTCCTCAAAAATCATTCAATCTCTCTTGAAACTAAGGAGAAATAATAGTGGTATTCAAGCAACAGTGCAAACGCAGTGTGCAATATTTGCACTTGTCAATTTGCGTACAAAAAAAGCAGTGCAAATATTGCACACTGCGATTTGCACTGTTGCTTGAATACCACTAAAATTTTTTCTAATTTTATATTTCTCTTCATCGAATGCTGCATCAGTCAATACAAGCGTTAAATTTGTAGGATTTGGATTTCTTACAAAAAAATGCAATCGAACGTAAAAGAATGTATTGAAAAAATTTTGAATTGTGACGATTTATTAGCAAGGGTGCGATATATTAAAGGCAATTAATTTGATTTATGAAAATTGGAAAAGTGGGCGTGGCGGAAGGAGTTTTTGCAAAAATTTTCACCTACACCTGAAATTCAAATCGGACTTTAACGAAAGTCGGCATGTATGCCTCCTTTGTAGCCATGAACATTGTCTGCAAAAATTTTCTTGATCGGTCCGGCGAAACGTGAGTCTCCCATGTATTCAATGGGGTGTTTGTGGGGAGGGGGGTAATAAGGTAATAATTGACTAATGTAAAAGGCCTCATTCCCATTTTCTGCGAAAAACTATATCGCACCCTTGCTAATAAATTGGCACAATTAAAAATTTTTTAAACCAATTTTTTTTTATGTTCGATTGAATTTTTCTGTAAGAAACTCAACACATAGAGAATTAACGCTTATATTGACTGATGCAGCTGTCGATTAAGAGTAATATTAGTTAAGAAACAATTTTATTTCTCCTTAGAGTCAAGAGGGATTGAATGATTTTCGAAAAATGCGAAATTTTGAATTGTGCCGATTTAGTAGCGAATATTAACGTCCGAAAAATATACAAATTATATGGATGTTTTATTTTTCTTTTATGTAATTGATTTGATATGTATATTGATTTGTAGATTTCAAAACAATATTTAAAAGTTATTCAAAAAAAGCTTGGAGAACAAATTTAAATTTATTTTCTTTACGAAAACAGATTAATAAAAATTCGTTTTTGGATCATTGGACACTCTCCAAAAATATGTGGGGCTTACCGGACGTCACGTCAATACAAAAGCATAGTATATATGCGTCTTATATTCTAAAACTGAAAATCACATTCAGCGAATTATCGTACAATATTCGATTTCTTCGATCAATTGCAGAACAACATTCGTAACATCAAATGTAAATCGTTATCGAAAACTGAGGTTGCGGTTTACACAGCCAAGTTCAGTCAATTGTTTTCGATTCCCTTATAGGAGTTGTATGCGTTACATTTTTAAACATACAATATTTCATTTCCATTTTATCGCTGACTACGATATTGAATTATAGATTCGATAATTTTGCACACAAGTATATTTGTTTGGCCAAAACTTCTATTCTACCGAGTTTTGGCCTTCTAAGAGCCTACACTGAAATATGAAGAAATTAAAGTGCCTAAAAGATAAACGCAAAAATGGTTCTTCAATTTATTCGATAGTATTTCGACTATCGAATTCTTTATTGAGGTGATCAGTATCAATTTTATCGATAAAAAAACTCATTTTGGAAAAAAACCATTTTTCCCATTTTATAACCCACGAAATAATACAGATGATATTTTGACAAGATATTTACGATTTGGCAAAATTGAACTTGGATTCTAACGCATATTTGGCTTCTAAGAGTATCAGAAAATACAAGAAAAATTAAAGTACTTAAAATGAGAGTCAAATATACTAAATGTTGCAATTTCACATAAATTAAACTTTCGATGTCAGTTTTTCTGAACACAATATCGTGAACCACATCTGAAGGTGAGATTGCCAAATTTAAGCAATTTTTCGGAAAATAAAAATCTTCAGACGCGGTTCAAACAATAGCGGTATTCACTATCCAGTGCATGTGCATGTGCATTTGCAAATTTTATTTTGCATTTGCAAGACACTGTGAGTGTACTTTCGAAGTACACGGTGCATATTTTATCAAGCAGGATTAGGGATGCTCATTGTTTTATAATTATCGATTCTGCAAGCATTCAAAACCTTAAAGCGATGGCCAGTTTTAAACGGAGATAATACTAAGATATTGCCAAAAGCTTTTTTTATGGTTCATTTATACCGAAAGTGTAGTAACTCTCAACATTATAATACAACAAAGAGGTTTAAACTTTGAACATCGATAATCGTCAAAGATCGATATTTACCCAGCATCCCTAAGACAGTTGGAAAGTTGTGCACATGCACGAAACTGATTTTTGCACTAGGCCTAGGCGGAGCATTTGTGCAAAATCGAAGCATATGCATACGTGTACATTTTGTTAGTGTATAGCAGTGCTTGTCAGCACGACCCTAGCACAATTTCTCTCATTCTTCACATGTATGTGTGCTTAAGAGACTCATGCAGTGAAAAAAATATTCGAAGCGTAAGCTACAGACGCTGTGTGTGAGAAACAACAACAAAGAAACAACAAAGCTGCAATACTCAGTTTTGTATGAAAGAGTATTACGCTGGGAAGCACTGGTGTAAAGAGCAAAAAAGCATAAATATTTTGCTCATGCTCAAATGCACTGGATAGTGAATACCGCTATTATTTTCTTCTAGTCGATAGTATTGACTTCGTATCTGAGGCCATTTACACGTTAAGACATTTCGATAATAAAACACACTTTTTGTGGGCTAGGGACGCACGGGATGTGGTGTGGTAGCGTTTTCCTCTCTTGCTCCTGCCTTCCCCTTGCCAACGAAAATTTGTTTCATTATCGAAATGTCTTAACGTGTAAATAGCGTGTCTATAGTTTTGCTTAGAACAATCGCCAACTATCGATAGTTTGACAGCCCAGCTCGAAAGAGGCTTATTATTATTTGCTGTTAGAGTTACATCCATGTTTCTACGTATGGAAGATGGCACAAAACGATCTATCTAGTACGTGCAACAAAAAGAAAATAAACGCTAAATTTTTCTCTAAATTCCCTCACTTTGCTCGGCCAAAAAGTGCGAATTGACGTCAACAAATGACTAGTGTAAAAGGCTTCAAAGTTCAATGAATTCCCTTCAAAGATTTTAATCGATTTGAGAACAATCGATTATCGAATTTACCCATCGCTAAATTCAAGATGTTATAAATTTGAAAGTTGCAATTGGCGATTTGCAATCGAATGGATCCACAAGTAAAAGAAGACACCGTCATCATTTCGCCCCGGAGGAAATATTTAAGGTAAATTCGAAATTCTTTAAATGGGAATCCACTAAATAAAATACCTTCGCAGCGCAGAAGAACTAGCGAAACATCGCAGCAATAGCGTGGACAATGTCTTGCGTCAAAACGAGAGTGTCTACAATGAATTGGAGCGTTCATACGCTAAACTTCGACTTACCATATCCTCGCCACGGATCGAACGTGTGGGTGGACGTAGCTTAGCGGTTTGGGATAGCGAAAGGGGTCTGGCACGTGTGACACGAATTGAGGGGAAATTCCACACATTCGGAACAATTTATGATCAGCAATTGTACTTGGATTACTTTGAAGCATTGTACTTACTTGAAGCGGTGAGTTATTTTCATTATCTTGCCATTGACTTGTCAACCATTGGCTTTTCGTTTACAGGAACGCTTGCAGCTCGAATATTATGGGCGTAAGGTCTCAATAGAGCAAGCCTACATATTATTGTTGGGAGAAGAATCATCGACAAAGTACTGTGAATATCTTGCTTATGCCTATCTAACACGTTCGGGGTATATTATAACGCGGCACAAGAACAAACGTTTCCATCAGCATCTTGATGCCACCGAAAAGGATTGCATCTGGGCATGGCTACTAAATGCAATTGAAAACGCACCAATCCCGAATAAAATCAAGAAAACACAAAATTTCGCGAATATTAAGCGGCAAATAGACACGATAAAAGGCAGCATTATTGAGCAACGACAATATCCGGATACTCACGAAGCACCAACATGTAGTACAAAGAACAAGACTGGAACACATAAGCAGCTCAAGCGGAAGCACGCTGATGAAACAGCACCCAGCTGTAGTCGCAAATATTTCTCTGTGACTCCACAAAGCTTTTTAGATATTATGACAAATGAGCCGGAATATAAAAGATTTATAAATGTATTCCAAAAGATAGACATTATAAAAATTAGACCAACGCGAAGGCGTGCTCGTAATGAATCCAATTCAACAAACGACGGTCAAAATGATAATGATGATGATGATGATGATGATGATGATTAACGATGGTGACAATGATGTATTTGAAGATTTTAGTAGCGCAATTCCGATTAATTTTGATCTATACACGCACCACAGTGGCTTCAAAAAGAGTGATCCAAAACCACCTTTAATGCGTGTCATTGTGATCTCAGCGTCAAATAGTTTTCTAGATCATTCGCAAATATCGCTTTGCTCTCGAAAATTGCTTCATTCACCCCGATACTTGTTGTCAGCGTTGGAAGTTCGAAACAAATTCAGCCTTTCCTATATTATTTTACCAATTAAATTGGATTTTGCTGTTTTCAATGATGAGTATGAATGCTTTTCGAGATACTAATTTCTATGAACGTTCTATGAGCAATAAACGAAATGAAAGAAATTGCAACGATTACTAAACGACGATCATTAACCATTGCACAACTTTCTAATCATACCAAACAGTTGGTTAACAATTTAGCATACAGAATATGGCTTACATGAATGCAGCATTGCATCGATATTGACTGGGTAGAAGTAATCATTGCATGTATCTTGATTATCAATGTTAGCAGCACTGCTCAAGAGTTCAGGGATTTTTAAATGAATTTCAAACAATATTTTGTTGTTGTAAAACTGATTGTGTACTTGAATAAATCAATATAGCATTATATGTTGGTATTAAGCGGAATAGACAACGCATCAGTTTTATCTACGACATTCAGTTATTCCGATGCAAATATGAAGAGCTGAATAGCGTCAAGGGAAGCATAATACGTTTCGCATTTCATGTGTGAAATCCCATATGATTAGCAGATGGTTTATGTTGCACGCGATTTCGTTAGAGTTCATAAATGTGATTAAAAGTGGTAACATATAAATTAGACTAAGCGATCATCGTATTGAAAATTTTGTCTCAGCTGTCATGTTTTGGAGCTGCCATCGAATTTTTGAAAATCTATGACAGTTGTTTAAATTTTACATGATAAAAAATAGAAAAAAAGATAAACAACGCTGAACGTGTCGTATGATCAGTTCGCGACTTAAGATATGTGATGCGCATGACAGTTCTGCAATCAGTGTTTGCCAGGTTGTGGTATTCCTCCGATAATTTTGTCAGCGGACAATTGTTCAACACAAATATTGGCAAAAGGCCGATTAAAATGGTGTATTTTCTTTGCTCAATGTTGTTGCAGCATGAGAAGTGGATCGCTTTTCGAAATTTATTCAGATACGTCAAGCGTTGAAGTGGACCATCACATTCAGACCATTGCTCCACCGCTTCGACAGGAGCATGCTTCGAATGTGAGTATGTGATAATCAATACTATGTGTAGAGTTCTATTGTTAATATTATAACAATGACATTGGGTTGGGGTTTTAAAGACGAATTTCCAAAAATTAAATGATGTATGCCAAACAGTTGGCTTGAATATACAAATAGGACATGAACCAGAATTTGTCTATGATCATGTAATTGTCTAATGGTAATGACATCACTCTCAAAAATTTCTAGTGATTCGGCCTAATAATTAAATTATGGGTGGCAAAGTGTAGTTTCTGAAGAAATTGAAAAAAATAGCCCTTATATGGGCTTTAAAATCTTCCATCTAACTTGCCGTAAATAGAGTGTGATCTGGGGCCTTTCAAACGTTCCATTTCTTGAAATCCAAACTAGTGGTAATTTTGACCGAAGCAGTTCGTTAAGTTTTGTGATTTAGGTGGTACAATATAGCGATATCAAGATCATTGATTGAAAAATATGTCTCAGCTTTGGTTTGGAGGGATTTTTCGTGGAAATTTCTATAGGTCAACTGACAGGAAAAAAAAGACGGAGTTTTTGTTTGCTTTTCGAGGGAAATTTGTTCTAAGTACTGGCCAGACATGTTCTGCTATAAAAAGCGAGAGAGATAGAGCAAAGACTTAAGACGCGAACGTGAACGTGTTTTCACGCCAACTTTGAGTGGGCGTGGCAGCGTTACGAAGTTAAACTTTTCCAACTTTGGGCACAACAGTAATTAACACTGTGGGTTCAAAATTGTGGATTTTGGGTCCACTCCTTTTTATGGCGGTAGGGGATGGGGTTTGATTTCTAAATTTTCTTTTAATTTCATAAATATTTGCAAAGAAAGATCCATGCCAAATTTCATTGCTCTAGGGAAACTGCTTCTATCATTTACCAAGAAATTTATGGAGGTCAACCACTCTATACGTACGTGTGATTTGTTTTTCTACCATTTTCGTCACTCACATTTTTTCTACGAAAAAAAAAAAAAAAAAAAACTCACAAATGGATACGTTTATTAGGTTAGAAAATATTCGTTTAACCCAATCGCATTTGTTTACATTCACAAAGGACCCTTTATTTTTCCCTAACAACTAGTTTTGCCTATTTTTCTTTCTTCCCTGCAGTGAGTAGTACGGATTCAAGGTCGACCGTGGGTCGGTCCTAAAGAAGTCAGGACCGGTCGCCTTTCCATACATTCAACTCACCTGTTTTAACATGCGGCTGTCATTGAAAACTAACCGGTCCCTTTTCAAAGCGTGTCTGGTTGGTTGCGGATGAGTCAGCGGTGTGTTCCTTTTGTATTAACTCACCCAATCACGCTCATTTTGGGGCTAGACGAGGGTGAGTCCGATAGAGGTCTACCCTAGACCGGTCGCGTTTTTTATGAATTTGGGGTCGGTCCTATATGGACTCACCTAGGTCCGGTCCTTTTTACACCGAAACCATTTCATTACTATACGGTTTATAGGGGGGGGAAGAAAAAAACACCTTCTCATCTTACAAACACACGAGTATAAATAAATGCATGCGCTTACGTATTTCTCATAATTATTCAATTAAATTTATATTTCTTGTTAATAATTGCACATCAGCCAGCGATACCGAAATAGACTCGTTCTCTACTTGTAATTGTGCGTTTCTGAATGTATCAGTTAAGTGCAAAAACAAAAACAAAAAAAAAAAAAACAATTACGTCCGTTAAAGTTAGACCATTGGAAATTTTATAACCTCGCAGTTACAGCAATTTTCCATGCTTAACGCATCGAAACTGAAAAATTTGGCTTTCCGAGCGTTCAATCAGTTGCCAAATCATGTTTTTTTTTTTTCATTCTGATAAAGCGAAATGATGTGATGTGAAGGTCGAACGGCATTTTTGGGCAATATGTAGTTTGTTTTGCTTGGCACCCTATAATGCCACAAAAGCTCTTTGCTTCAATGCAGAAAAAATTACCGTTAAGCAAAAAAAAGCTCAACTTTAAAATTTTCGATCTCAATCAAGACCAAAAACAAAAAAAAAAAAAAAAAAACAATAAAAATAAATTTAAGGAAACAAGGAAGCATTTTAAATTTCTTGAAAATTCGTTTATAAATTTTTAAAATTTGTCAGTAAAAAAAAAGAAAATTTTCAAATTTTATATACCGCAATCCGCTCCGCGCTACTCTCTCCCATATTTTTGGCTATTAATACTTATAAGCTTTTTTCTCTCGGAAAGCACATTGCTTTCATAGCTTGTCGACGGCGGAATTGCTAAAAAGAGAACTACAGCGATTCGGTCAGTTTGCGTTCATATGTACGACTTGTCGTGACGAATTTTTGTCTTCACGAATTTTTTTCGGCTGCTGAAAACGAGGGAAATTCACGTATTCTCAGCCAGTGCAACGGAAACTCAATAACAATAAGAAAAACTTTTTTTTTTGTAAAAAGTTGAAAAATTAAATCCAGTTATTTACTTTCGTTCAACAAAATCGCATAAGCTACAACTGATCATCATGGTGAGTACAAAAAAAAAAAAAAAAACAGCGAATTTGTGAACAGGTATCCGTTAACAATTGTTGTCGTTTGTTTTGGTATCCATCCAAACGATTAGCAACTTTCTCAACTTACAACCTACACCTACAACTTTCAGTTCATTCATCGTAAACGAAATCACCCTACCAGCCAAACAACCAACCAGACACTCACCCCCACCCACGCACAAACCACCCCAATCACGGAAATCAAACATTTCGGTGGAAGAATCATTCGCCTTCAGCAGGAGAGGCAGCAGAAGCGCCTTAACCTACTTCTTTGCTTGAAACCATTTCACAATTGGCACGCACGCTTGAATTCTCTTTTCTTTTCCACGTCCTTGACCCAAGAGTGCTGTCTTGTTGTTAGCTCTCGTTGAATGAGCCTCGAGGGGACATGTTTTATTTGTTCTTTCAATTTTTTTATTTCTCATTTCATTTTCTGTTTCTTTCGATGCAGCGGAAAGTCGTTTGTTCGGCGAAATCAGAATTCGTGTTTAATGGCTATTGACGTGGCCGCACGCGACATAGTTCAAGTGAACGCTAATGATCCGCTTAGTATGAAACGAAAACGCTTAGTTATTGAGAGGGCAGGGGGGATATATATTGTAAGATATATTGCAAGTATTGGTGTGCTAATTATCCTGGGAACATTTGAGTGAATGGCACGTGCGTTAATACGAATTAAACTAAAATTTACTCATTGTTCAATAGGAAAAGGATCAAAAGAGTGGAATTATCATCATAGCATGATTCGGTGTGTCACGGCTATATATTATTATACAATCCTACACCGAGAGAAAAAGGTAGTTATATTAACTGAAAAAGCAGGTTAAAATAACCGAATTCACCGTTAATTCTTAGCTTATGTGTAGTAGCGGTCAATTCAACAGTACAAACACAGTCAATAAGGATATAACTATCTGATGGTTGATATAACTGTCTCGCGGTTAAATCAACTGTCACCAGCGACTGGGAAAAAAATTTATTTTTTGCTTTGACTTTTTTTATCTTCTTTTATTAATTTTCTTTTATTTTATTAAATTATTATATTTTTTTTTTATTTATTTGTTTCTATTTAAATCTTTTTCTCTTTCATCTATTTCAATTTTCTCGCCTCGTCCGAGCCTTGAACCGGTGACCTCCACTTCGCTGGGCGAACGTATTAACGTAGTTGATTTAACTGTTGTTATTTCTCTCGGTGTACATATATCTCGCACCACCGCAACAATGGAGTCACAACACAGAATCTGTAATTTTTCAGAAAACGCGAATGCATCGCACGTGTCAATCAAAGCAAGAAAAGAAAGCGAAAGGATTCGAATTTTTCGTGCAAGCAGACAGGTGACTTACGAACAAGATTCACAGCATTAATCAAAATTGAAAAATTTTGAGTTGGGGACTCCTTTGTTGCGGAGGCGCGATATATCGAGTATAGAAATTTATATATAGGATTTATAAAAAATTTTACTTTCAATTTGCGAGATATTTTAGCCTTTTCACTATGCCGTTCCGATGTCCAGTCTACGTTGCATTGCAATAAGAATTATATTCACAAGTGTTTATTAAAGCTTTTCAAACATGAATAGCACTTTTTTTATTATACCCAGCGTAAGCAGGGCATATTAGTTGTGTGCGAATCTTGTAACATCCAGAACTAAGCTCCGTAGATATAGGCATATATATATATTCTTGATCAGGATCAAAAACTGAATCGATTTAGACATGTCCGTCTGTCCGTCCGTCTGTGTTCGGATCTCCTCCGAAACGGCTGGACCAACCAAGTCGAAATTTGGCACACAGGTATATCGGGATCCGAGTATGATCCTAATTAAAAATGGGAGACATCCGCTCAGTGGCGTAGCTAGCACGGGTGGCACCTGGGGCGGAAATAGTGGCGTCCCCCCAAAAATGTCGAAGCAAAAAGAACACTATGCAATATGACTGACCAAAAACAAAAAAAAGGTCGTACATATAGAAGTGCACCCCTATAAGGGTGACACCCTGGGCGGACCGCATCCTCCGCCGCCGCCCCCTCCCCCCTACCTACGCTACTGCAAATGAATTTAATGTGTTTTCAGTAAAATGCTTGTAACTTGTGAACCACTACTCAACACATTTCATTTATATTTGGTGTACTGGTAAACAACGTAAAGAAACATATCCTGGAAAAAAATGGACGCCGTCCTCCTCGAGCCACGCCCACAAATAAGCCCACAAATAAGAAGCTTCAAATTCACAACATAGGTTGACCAAGGCGAATGAAAGGTGTAGGAAAAAAATTTATGTGGGCCGCCCACAAAGGGAGAGGCAAAACATAGTGCGTCAATAACGTCGGGACGCTGGGTATTTCAAAGTCGGGCTTGACCGACTTTAGTTTTCTTAATTGTTTTTTCTGTTATCGATTTGTTAAACATTTAGACTTGGTTGTCTGAAAGGATGGATCAGTAACGTTGTTTGTTGCGTTTTGCAATGATGGATTAGTCACACACTCACCGAGTAAATTGTAGATGGCATTTTATTCTGCCTAACGCTGCGCCTCGACGGGCAATAATTATTGCTAGCAATCTGTCAAATTGCTTTGCCAGGTAGAGGCAATATTGCCTGGGTGGGATTTTTATGTTATGCCATCTTCATATTCATGATGCCTTGAAACAACTTTGCGATGAGTGTGACAAAGAAGAAACTCTCTAATTTTTTCATCTCTGCGATATAGGCAGTTCGCAAATTTTTAATTTTTTTTTATTTTTTATTTCAACGTAGTCCTTTTTAATTTCCTTCGCCATTTGAAGCCGCGCATTATTTTTTCATATCAGTAAATATATATGATGAGGTTTTATAGCCCAAAGACATTCGAACTGTCGGTAAAGATTTATTATCTTATAAATATCGGCGACGCACCAATCCATTTTGACGATATACACACTTTGAAAAATTCATAAAAATGAAATTCGGCTGTCAAATAGAAAAATGACAGCTCATTGCCAATCTCAAAGTTGGCAATCGCAGCGAAGCAATATTGCTTGCCATATATTGCCATCTTTTCAAAATGAGTGGTCTCCATTGGCAATATTGCTCAAGTTGACAGATTGCTAGCAATAATTATTGCCTGTCGAGGCGCCATGTAAGAGCCTATACTGAGAGTAAACAGTAAGTAAAATGCCCATAAGAAACACATGGAAAAAAAACGAAAATTACTTCGAAATAATTACTTTACTTTCGCTTATACTGAATTGTCAAGTAATCAAGAAGTATTGAGTGCGCAGGGTTGCATGCGACTTTCCGGCTTTACTTCGCCAAAGAAATGAGCATGTCAATTTTTAAGCAACAAACATGGACGCCGACTTCGAAGATATAAAATTTTTGCCATATTTTGGAGAATTTAAGAAGTGTGAATATAGTTGTCTCTCTCACACTTTGCGAGGTCATAGCGCACAGGCTCCTAATTTGCAAGTATTGACTGCATATTTCACTATAGGCTCTAAGCAACGAACATTTAACATTAAGGGGTTTATCCATTTGAGCTGCCTACCTGTAGAAATTCGATGATGCAATTTTTGCACTGGTAAATTTTTGACTTGAAGGAAATAGTCGGTGGAAATTTTTTGTAAATGTTATTGTTTTTTTTTTAACTGTGATTTTGAACAATAAACTCATCACTAAAGGGGCATTTACACATTTGACCATACAATACCATTTGACGATTTTGTCAAAATCTCTCTCAAAATAATCGTCAATCGCCAATTGAATTTTTACATCAAAATCGTTTTTTGAATCAAAATATTTAAAATTTTGACGTTAATTTTTTTTTTAAATATAATTTGTTAAATTTTTAAATTCCCTTTTAGTTTGTTATTCAAATTTCGGTGATATTCCTCTTTCGATAGACACGGTCAGGCAGTTCGCAAAGTCTTCTAAAATCCCTTTTAAATTGATCCCCTGCTAAAATGACAATTTTTAGATCTAAAAAAAAATACTCAATTTAGCTGGGGATAAATTTAAAAGGAGTTTCAGAAGACTGTGACTATGAAGACTGTCTGTTACGCGTCTTATATGCGTGAGAGCGTGGACTCGCTCGATGGAGTCAAACGCTAAAATATGCACACTCGCTTCAAAATCGTTCGTTTTCACTATTCCACAGTATCTTTAATACGCAAAGACTATGGACTAAGCGAGTTTGAGATTGATTTCTGAAAAATTATCAGTCCTACTCTAGCGAGTATTGCCCGAGAATATTTCCCCTAGAAAAATGAAAAATAAAGTATTCCAAGCGTCAATAAAACCCAACATTTGATGAACTTTGCTTAAAACTGTGCTTCCTTCTTATTTCACTCTTCGGTGTGCTTAGAATGAGAGAATTTTTATTCAAATCCGCAGGGAAAAGCTCACCGAGGAAAACTAAGAATCGGGCTGTATAAATATGCAACCAATGCAACCAAAAACAAGTAGAAACAGAATTTTATCAGTCCAACGATCACGAAGGTCTGGTTTATACTAGGCAATCCCGATTGAAGAGTTTCCAACACTTGTCGGCGAGGAGGCGACGGGCAGCGTACTCGAGTCCATTCCCCGTCGCCTACTTGTCGACATATGTGGGCAACTCTTCAATCAGAATTGCTTGGTCTAAACCGGACCGAACGAATATGTATCATGAGTAAAGATTCTTTTCCCCCACTTGACTGTAGCACATTGAATTTAGGTAGTTTTTGTTGGGCTCCACTGGCGTATACGTGTTGTTATATTGCTCATACGCTTCGATGATCGTTCGTCAATGGTTTTTTTTTTTTTTGCGGTTATTTTTATATTGAATCTTCTAAATCTTAAGAACTAACAATATGTTTTAAAATCTTAAACTAGTACAAAATTTCACTACATAAAATTAATTCATAATTTATATAGCGACATTGGCAAAAACGCGCCTCGAACCTTCTACACTGAAAGAAATATCGGCAGTAATATTGAATAAAAATTTTCGTAAATATTTGAATACGAATTTTAGTCAATATAACGAATTTTCTTCATGCTGACGAAAATATTTGTAATATTGCAGAAATTTTGTGAATGGAACGAAAAAAAATTCTTCAATATGAGTTAAATAGTTTAATCAATATAACAAAATTTCTTCATAGGTACGAAAACATTTCTTCATACTAAAGAAATTTTCTTACATATGACAAAAGCTTTCGTAGGACATTTTAAAATTTAAAATTTTCGTATAAATGAAGAAATTTCTTCAATATGACTTAAATTGTTTGTTGATATGAACAAATTTCGTTAATATAACAAAATGTATTCGTGAATATAAAGAAATAAATTTCGTAAATATGAAGAAATCTTTTCAATATGACGAAGAAATTGTCTTAAAATTAATTTATATATTAAATATAACGAACTTATTTCGTATAAATAATGAAATTTCTTCAATATGACTAATGTAATTCTTGAGATATGAAGAATTTCTTCAATATTACGAAAAATTGAATATTTTTAAAAAGTTCTTGAGGTTGATGAGTCTTAAGGCAGAAGATTCAGCGTCATAAGCAAAGTTTGTCCATGAAGTGAAAACGCCTTTTTATGGACGCAACGAAATTGTGTTTAATTTGAAAATTGAAAGAAAATATTGCCAGCGCTATAAATAATCTAAGTTAGTATAGTTTTGGAAACTCTCCTAACTTTAATAATAAATAAATAAATAAAATTTTGAAAAATTTCTTTAAGTCCTTTCATAATATTTTAGAATTTTCGTCCTTTTAACCACACAATCATATATACATAAAATTGTTTTTTAATTCTTATCGCGAGTCTTTATTTAGTCAATCATTATTGCTTGCAATGAGAAAGTTAATATACTGTTTTGTGTGTATGATATTTGGACGATTTTCTTGTCTATAAAAAATAGCAGATGTGAGACAGACGGGACTCACAACAGTTAATACATATGATGAAATTTTGAAATATATAAATATGAAGAAATTTCTTCAATATAACTAAGCAGGGTTGCGTATTTCAATAAATTTCTTCATATTGAAGAAAATCTTTTGTAATATTGAAGAAATTTATTCAATATCAATAATTATTTTCGTAGATATGAAGAAATTTCTTCAATATAACGAAGCAGGATAATATACTTGAAGAAATTTGACTAAAATAATTTCGTAGATATGAAGATATTTCTTGAATATAACGAAATTTTTTTTCTGATTTGAATTTCTTCATATTGAATATCGTCTTTATTCATATTGATTGCTTTTTTTAGTTAGCTCTATTTTTACTGCCGTTTCTTCAATAACGCAGCCCATTTCTTCAATATTACCTACGGATTTTTTTCGGTGTAGCCGGGCTTAAGCAATACTTTCGTGTGCCGTTTGGAGCGATGTTTCCGAAGGGGGCGGGGGTGTCGGTGCCGGTTTGAGTACGAGGCTCACAACACATTTCGTGTGTGTCGAGGAGTGTATCTCTGTGCCGGCTTTAAAACGGGGGATCGACGATGCTGTGGCAAACAAAACAGCTTCTTCGTGGTTGGGCGGTTTGTGCCAATGTTGCTATAGCTGTCGAATGTCGACGGAGCCCATATTGGGTACAATTGGCAGCCGATTGCCGTAGAATCGTGCGAGAATCATGCGAGGCGAGGCTATCGACATCCGTCGTCGTATACGTCATCAACGGGGAGCACAGTCGGAGACAAATCGACAGCTCGCGAGCCGTTATCGCAACGTTATCGACGGGATTAAGTCGAAAGTCAAGCGACGCAGAACGGTCATTGTTAACTGGATTCGTCATCGACGGGGATGCTGTCGGAGACCAACGACGGGGAACGAATGTCGTGAACGTCGCGGCTTGACCTGTGGTGCGGGTGTAGCGGTCGAGCGATCGTTTCTTCTTAGCCTCGAGTGCGTTGAAGCTAAGGCTAAGCGCCTAGCCATTTCATTTGGGTGCCGCTGTAGTCTATCCAAATAGGAATTTGTAAGACGCACTAATTCCTCTTTAACCAAAGGGATATTAAGGTCACGATGAATATTTTCGTTCCGTATATACCGTGGCGCACCTGTAATTGAACGGAGAATTTTTGATTGGCTTCTTTGAATCAATTCTATACTTGAGGAACTTGCATTACCCCATAACTGGAGGCCATATGACCATATTGGCTTTAAAATACTAGTATATAAAAGGATTTTATATTCGATTTTTAAGGGGGAACAATGATTCATTAACCAATGAAGCTTAATAGCTTTAAGTTTCATTTGGGTTCGTTTAGCTTCAATATGTTTGCGTCATGTGAGACGTTTGTCCAAGTGGATACCCAAGTAAACAACATTGTCCGTCTCTGGTACTATTATGTTGTTTATTCTTAAAGGGGGACAGATGCCCCATTTAAGCGTAAATGTAACATGTTTACTTTTTTTGGTTAATGTCAGTTTGTTTTGACCGGCCAACAAAAACGTACTTGTCATCTTTTTATCATATATATTATCACAAACATCATAAAAATCAAATGAAGAACATCTCTTTATGAGGCAATTGATCAATTTTGTGCTCGCCCATGAATTTTTAACACCTTTGGTGTGATGCAAATGGAGCTTGAAATTATAATTTCACGCTATTTGGATTGCCAATAGTCTATTTGTAAATCATCGCCTCTTTATCATGGCTATTTTCTAGATTCAACTCGAATTCTAGTCAATTTTTTAATATAGATATGTGCATACAAATTAAGATTAACCGGACAATGATAAAGCTGGATAGGACTATGCGATTTTAATTGCACGGCTATTTTCGAAAGGAAAGTTTTTATTAATTGGCCTATGGGAGCGACCACTGTGCAAGGTTGCAGGCAAAAATGAAATCCTGAACCTTTACAAATAGGAGTTCGGTTCAAACATTTGAAAAACACCTTCGGTTCGGTTAATGGTTCGGTTCATCAGCAGATAAAAGCGGATTTCCACTTCAAAATCGGTTCGGTTCAGAACCGGTTCACGTCCCTGGAAAATAGTGCTCTATGGCTTCCGGTTAAGAGGACCTGGGGAGTTAATGCTCGTTTTGTATATGATACTGGTACCTGAAGGCAAGAAGGATAGAATATAAGATTACGACATGCGCAGATTTTACTTTTATTCGATCACTTGTGACGTTTTTGTTGGTGCTGCTACGAAGTTGTGTAAATTTTAACAAATAATTTGTTGAACGTTTTTCAGTTTTACTATTAATTGAAGTTATTAAAACTTTTTTTTTTTTTTTTTGTTAATTGGTCATTTCACAAGAATATCTTATTTTAAGCACCACCTTAGTATATACCATGGATTATTTTAAGGCGGCCGCTCTGGCCGCTCTAGCCACTCTTAATGTAAAATTGGCCACTCTAAATCACAGAATTGGACGCTCTTAAAATATAATTTCGTAATGAAAACTCGTCGGAAATATGACAAAAATTCTTTCTCTCTTTCTTACGGCAGCGTGAAGCGGTCAATAGCGATAAAAGTGGTACAAACGATTACTTTATAATCAGCGATTATTTATGTTCCTTATTTTTATTAAAATAAAATACCGTTTAAGTATGTACAAAATTTATGAAAAAACAATGCATTAAAACCTATATTAAAAAAAGTCCGCTCTTAATTTTTCTTAAAATAATCTATGGTATATACATACATATAAACCAGGTTTTGTGAAAGTTTCAAATTGGTAGTATATTTTTTGAAAGTTAGTGGCATCGCTGCAAACACATAAAGTCTTTAATTTAAATTATTTTTCTCGAAAATTTTCATCTGTCAAAAATTTTCAATAATTTCCACCCATCAGAACACTTTTAACGCTACGTCGCAAGTGTACATGCGCAGAAGAATCAAAATTTGAAATCTGATTGTCGTTACCTTATAATCTATCATCCTTGCCTAAAGGTATGTATATAGATAAGGATTTTTCTATATGATCGTTGAGAGTAAAAGATTCCCTTGATAAACTGTAGCGATTGTAATTGCCCATTTGATAGGTGCCATTTTGAACTGAAGACTCAGTTTGAGGACGTATATTTGGTAGCCTTATCTTCCGAATGGAATCGACTTTAACAACAGCGATGCTCACATAGCTTAATTGTTTTTTTTTTTTGCATTTTGCAGAAATTTTCACTTTTTAACTTAAGAATGGAGAGTGGTTTTGCGAAAAGTAAAATATTTTCTCTTATAAAAATAAACTCAAACTTAATCTTTCTTTTGACATTCAAATGATTTCTGCTCTCAAAATATTGCATAACTAAAAATTTGAACGTGAAGCCTATAATTAGATATCACAGAAAAAAAAAAAAAAAAAAAAAAACGGAGAAAATAGAATAACAAAAAATAAATAAAATATCAAGCAAAGCCAAAATGAAAAAAAAAGAAATTAATATAAAACTTATAACTACTTTTTTTCTAGACGAGAAAATTTATTAGGTATGTATATTTTTGTCACTGCTGCTGTTGCCGTTTTTTGTCTCGTCTACATGTGGCTAAAATAAAATAAATTTCTTGAATTATTAAGACAGCAAATTCAAACATGTTTTATCTACCTAGAGATTGAAATAATGAAATTTTTAAAGAGTGACTTGACTAAGCGATTTTGTATTTAAATCGATTAACTTGTTTACATGAACTTAAAACAAAAGAACATGTTTCTGTGTCTTGCGTTGGAAATTTTTTTTTTTTAATTCTACCCGGCGTTGTTGGGGCAAATGCGTTGCTTTTTTTTAATGCATAAATTGATCGATTCTGAGTACGAAGTAAAACTCAAGTTGTCTTGGCTGAAAAGGAAATTCTCCATCTAAAGTTGATCATTAACACAACATATCACTATATCTGACACTTTCCCATAGTAATTCAACCTTTTATTGCGTGATTCACCTTGAAAAATGATTGGTGAAAAAATTAAAGGAAATATCATGTGATTCATCACGATCGTTTTTCTCTGAATAAAATTTTATTGGAAATTAATCACATCTTAATTTGGCTTTTAAAACATCCAAATTTGAATTTGAAGATTTTTCTTGCAAATTACAAACATAAATGGCTTTGTGGTGCTCACCATACATGCTACCGTCTCTTTCGCACTTAATGTGATTCTGTTTGAGCTGCTCTAATAGACAAAGGCTTCCCGTCGATAGTTATATATGGTAATGTGTATGTGATTAACACAATCGAGAATCTTAGCCTACTTACTGTCTCCACTTGCGATGGTTCATATATTTATATTATGCGATAGATCGCAAATGGAGATCACTCTTAGCAAATATCATTCGAGATATAGCTTGCGATATCGCAAGCCATCTATCGAGGTCAATTTTGGATTTTTCTTTTATGCTGTTCCCTTTTCTGCATGAACGGATTTCCCCCAGAATTTTGGGTTTTTTTTTCTTTTTTGCTCTTGATTTAACATATCTGGCATCCCTTTCAATATTTTAGCGCTTCAATACAGCGAATTTTCTTACTGAACGCCATCTTAAAATGCTACCGCATAGCGAAATTTGGCCACTCAAAAAAATCTCACTACCTGCTGCCATCGCATACCATCAAATTTGACAGATGGTATGTGATGAACTATCGCATGTGGAGTCCCACTGTAAAAATTGACTTTTTAAATTCAACTATCGATTCTTTTATTTCGATATCGTTTCTATTACCGATTATTTTCATGCAATCTGAAAATCACTGATAGCTGAGCACGAACGAACAAACCCAAAGCATCGAGTCATCATGATACCGGAAAATGCGATAGAAATAAATGATTTACCTGAAGGAGAAAGAAAAAAATAAAAAATAAATAGATTGAAATTCAAATAAATTCCAAAGCATGTCTCTTTTTTTATAAATAAATATCGTTCCATTCACACACAATGAATAAAAACTTTATTAAGTAGGTATATAAATTTCTCGAAACCTATTAGCACCTTAAGAGAGTTTTTTCTTTTTGCAAGCTGCTTTCAATGCTTTTCTATTTAACCATTTTCGCTTCATTTGATTGTGCATTTTTTTTTTAAATCGAATTTTATGACATTTGCAATTTGGCAGTTAAGCGAGCTGTGCAAATGTTTTGTGCGAAAAAATTAAGTTATTAAAAATATGATTCCTAGTGAAAGCAATCACAAGAAATCCGAACGGAAACTTTTCTTTCTCTCTTCTCACTCATAAGAATCCATTAAAATAATCCTCTGAATTTTGCAATTTTTCCGCTTCTCGCCTGCCCTGGGATTCGAACACGAATCTTCGGATTGATGATCGGAGATTCTAACCATAACGCTACGGAGGCTTCTGATTTTCGCGGAGCAAATTCATAACACGAATGCTCGAGAAAATTGAACTGTAGACCTCATCGTTGACCATGTCTATAGAATGACAGCGGTGGCAATTGGGGGCCAATTTGCCCCGCATTTACTGCAGGAATTCTATAAATTATTAAGGATAATTACACAGGTATACAAGGTTTTGGACCAGAGAAACTGGATAGCGACCCTATAGGAATTTTTCGTGCTGATTCCGAATCTGGTACCCGTTTTTCTCTATCACGTCAAGTTTTTGAGAAATCGTTAAATAACGGTTTTTGACATTTTTACCTATAGTCTATGTCAATAATGAGGTCGTAGACCCTATATGCCTTAACCGATTTCAAAGTTTTTGGTACTCATATGAAAGAGGAATGACAACGCAACATATCCTTTATACACAAATTTGGAATTGATTCAGTAACTCGGAAGCTATAGGGCAAAAAACGCGATGCTGATTTCCAATTTTTAGCGATTTTGTTTAAAAACTTGAAATTCAAATGGTTATAATTTCCGAACCAAGGCTGGTATTCCAGGTCTTAATACTTTGAATGAAAGAACAATCAATTGAAAAAGTTTTAAGCCTAAAACAAAAAAAATCCGTTGCGTCGTTCTAATTTTATGAGGATTTTTGCTGAAAATGACCAAAAAATAATTTTTATTTTTGGTATATTCTTCGCTCGTTCATATGTATATTTCAGTTCGAATTGTGTATGTTGGTAAAACTGACTTAAAAAACATAAAACTTAAATTCTATTTTAAACCTATCTTTAAAGCTAAAACCAATTTAAACTTTAAAAATGAACAGAATTTGAACTGAGCCTTTTGTATTGTTTACTATCTGTTTCGCGTATAAGGGACCAGCAATAGTCACTCAACATTCCTTCATCCCAAAAGCCCTTATAATTTTTTTCAATCCTCTGTAAAATCCTACATAAAAATAGTTGGAGGACTCTTGAAAAATTATCGAAAAATGGGAGTTCGGATGTCACTAAAAATACATTTTCTCCACTCACATTTGGATTTCTTCCCCGAAAACTTGGGCAAAACTAGCGACGAACAAGGAGAGCGCATTCACCAGGACCTACAGAGGATTGAAAAAAATTATAAGGGCTTTTGGGATGAAGGAATGTTGAGTGACTATTGCTGGTCCCTTATACGCGAAACAGATAGTAAACAATACAAAAGGCTCAGTTCAAATTCTGTTCATTTTTAAAGTTTAAATTGGTTTTAGCTTTAAAGATAGGTTTAAAATAGAATTTAAGTTTTATGTTTTTTAAGTCAGTTTTACCAACATACACAATTCGAACTGAAATATACATATGAACGAGCGAAGAATATACCAAAAATAAAAATTATTTTTTGGTCATTTTCAGCAAAAATCCTCATAAAATTAGAACGACGCAACGGATTTTTTTTGTTTTAGGCTTAAAACTTTTTCAATTGATTGTTCTTTCATTCAAAGTATTAAGACCTGGAATACCAGCCTTGGTTCGGAAATTATAACCATTTGAATTTCAAGTTTTTAAACAAAATCGCTAAAAATTGGAAATCAGCATCGCGTTTTTTGCCCTATAGCTTCCAAGCTACTGAATCAATTCCAAATTTGTGTATAAAGGATATGTTGCGTTGTCATTCCTCTTTCATATGAGTACCAAAAACTTTGAAATCGGTTAAGGCATATAGGGTCTACGACCTCATAATTGACATAGACTATAGGTAAAAATGTCAAAAACCGTTATTTAACGATTTCTCAAAAACTTGACGTGATAGAGAAAAATGGGTAACAGATTCGGAATCAGCACGAAAAATTCCTATAGGGTCGCTATCCAGTTTTTCTGGTCCAAAAGTTGGCCTTTATTTGTAAACTTGTGTTATTTGTGCATTTTTTCGTCGCCACATTTACTTCGGCAAATGGCAATACACATGTGGATATATTTAAGAGTTTCTTGCATTATTAATTTTTTTATAGCAGAATACATTCTTAAATTTGTCATTTAAAACCCAAATGAGTTGAAAAAATTCCGCCGCATTCGATAGTAGAAGTAATTGATACCTAGTTGAAAAGTAGCTGTAAGTATTCAGTATGGAGTAAACGATACTCTTATTGGACGAGGGGTCTATGATAACAAGCTAAGCACGGGCTTTAACAATCTTCTCCGACAGGTGATCGCCTATTGGCCTGGTCTGCATAACCGAATTAAGCGAATTAGTCCATTCAAGTTTGCATTTATTTCCATAAAGCTGAAATTAGGTAGGAAATGTAAAGAATGCTCTTCTAAGTGAATTCCCAAGCGACACAATTTGTCTATAAACGATCTTCAAGAGCGCTCAGAGACTAATTAATGAGAGCTAATGCTCTCAGATAAGCTCTTTGAGCGCTCTTGAAGATCTTCTAAAGACTAAAAGGACGCAAAAAGGCGGGGCTTAGGGGCCCTATGAGAGTTTTCAGAGACTTAACAAAAAATCAGTTTTCTCTCAAGGAAGTCTTTAAGAACTCTTCGAAAGTCCTTAAAAATATCTTTAAGAGCTCTTTGAAAGACTAAATTTTGACGTCATCATCAGTCAGTGTGCGTGATAGGGACGCAAATATGCTCATACGTTTTATAAATTATATCCTATTTCTTTTTCTTTAAGAAGAAACACAAAAGACGTCGGAAATATTTTGAACACAAAAGGACATGTTTGAAGATTATAATGTAATAAAACAATATGAAAAATTGTAATGAAATATCTCGATTATTTAAACATAAGTATGAAAACGGAGATCAGTTCATCGGCAATATGATATATTATACTCCACTAAATTTTCACGCGCCTTTAAAATATCCAAAAGTATGGCAGATTTCCAAATTTATTTTGAAGACCTTATGAAGAGTTAAACGTCTCAATAGTAAGCAGACAAATTTAGAGTTGCATCAGAATTTTTTTGTTTCAATCTAAATAACACTCGTGGTAAGTCAGGCTTTCCTGAAAATGCCACTCTAGCTTGTTAATGTCAACCCTGCGTAAATGAGAAAAATGTAAAAAACAAGCAATAATATCTAATGACTCACCACTATTCCCTCCCAATAAGTCCTTTTTAAGAGTTGTCAAAGACTTGACGTCACTGAAGATCTCTGAAAAGTCTTTGTTAACAGGAATAAAGAGGTCTACTCTCACAAAGCTCTTTAAAGTGTGTTTCGAAGAGTTTTCTAAATATTATATTAATGTGTTACTTCTTTGAAATACCTTTAAAAAAAAAAAACATTATCGGGAATCGGTCTTCGGACACTGTTCAAAGAGTTTATTGAAAGCTTTCTAAGACATCCGATTTTTGAAGTATTCTAAAGACGCTTGAAAGAGTTTTTTGAGACAAGATATTTTTCAAAGTTTATTATACTTTTCAGAGAGTTTTCAAACCCATTAAGTTTTTCAAAGACCTTCTAAAGAGCATTCAAAGAGTTTTATGTCTTAGAATCCTCTCAAAATTTTATATCTGTGTCGCTTGGGTTGTGAAAAATCCCCATCAATCCCTCTTGTGCAAAATTTTTTATTGAAAGTCAAAGGTGCCAAACATTTTTCGCTTTTTTATTTATTTATTTCCGTCTATGAATTCAAAACTCTTACAGACTAACACTTACAGACTACTCAACAGTAAACAATCCATTACAAAATTGACTTAAAACAAATTACAATAACTTAAAATAGACTTCAGATGCTCTCTTGAAAAATTAAAATCAATATCAACACAGGATGCAACAATATTATAAAGATTTAAGGCTCTGTATAGAGGAGAATTCATAGCGTATTTCGTTCTTTGGAGCGTTAAAAAAAAATAAATCAGTACGCCTTAAAATTCTAGTAGGGACAAAAAAGAAAATACTTTGCAGTAAGGTAGTACAATCAATCCTTCCACTAACAATATCAGTGACAAGGTGTAATGATTGCATGGACCGGCGTGACTCCAGGGTCTTGAACCCAATAAGCGCACAGCGAGTGCGATAATCAGGAAGACTATCAAAAGTGTAAAGAGAGCGTAAAGCAGATCTAGTAAAAGATTTCTGAATTCGCTCGATACGTGCTGTGTGTACATTATAGAATGGGCTCCATATGAATGAAGCATATTCCAACTTAGATCTGACCAAAGCAATATAAAGAGATTTCCACATATAAGGATCCTTAAAATGGACAGAGTTACATCTAATAAAGGCAAGCATATGATACGATTTTGGAATTACATAATTTAAGTGCTGGATAAACGTGAACTTGGAGTCAAATACAACACCCAAGTCTTTTAAAACAAACGACTTTGTTAAGCACATGACCAACTAAAGTACAGGGGGGCATCACGCATTGACTTGATTTAGAAAACGTAACCGGTAGTTGTTGGAACAACATTCAAACAAAGAATCAAGATCAACTTGCAAAGAGTGGGAATCATTTAGACTATTCATTTTCATGAAAATTTTTAGATCGTCAGCAAATAGCAAACAATGCGAAGATTTAATGCAGTGAACTACATCATTTATAAACAATAAAAATAATAGAGGCCCCAAAATATACTACCTTGCGGAACCCCATACGTGGCCAAAATAGGACCCGAAATTGAGCCATCGACCTTAACATAAGATATTCGATCAGTTAAGTACGACTTTAGCCAAAGCAAAAACTTTGAATGGAAACCCAGTATTTCCAGCTTTTTTAATAGGAATACATGCGACACTCTATCAAAGGCCTTTGAAAAGTCTGTATAAATAGAATCAATATGTAATCCCTGAGAAAAGGCTGATATACAGTATTCCGTGAAAATTGCCAGGTTCGTAACAGTGGAACGACCAGAAATAAACCCATTTTGAAGAGGAGAGATGATATTCTTAACAGCAAAGGACATTTTATCCTTCACAATGGATTCAATAATCTTACTAATATTCGAAATTTTCGAAATAGGCCTGTAGTTCTTGATATCATTCTTATTACCAGACTTAAAAACAGGTGTAATAAAAGCCAATTTCCAGTCATTAATAAAAACGCCGGAATCCAAAGATTTGTTAAATATGATTTTCAAAGGTAGCGAAACACTATTTACACAGTTTTTTAAGATAGTTGCAGAGAAACCATCAGAATCAACTTTAGCTGAATTTTTTAACTTAGACAGCGCCGTATAAATAGATTCCTCAGTGAGACTTAAAAATCCAAAATCAGCTAAACCGTAATTGTAGATCATAAAATTCTCTACAAAAAAGGTCCAAACAATTTTTTTCATAACTATTGCCATTTCCGAGATACAGCGGTTCAAAGAATGGAAAAACATTTTTTTTTCGTTATATGCACACGTTTCCACACCACCTGTGAGGTAGTGTGCTTGGCGCTTTTTTTTTTTACGTGGTTTCCGCGGTAGGCCTATTCGACGATCTATTGTGATGCTATTCAATTTAAATTG
This sequence comes from Chlorops oryzae, assembly GCA_020466095.1. Lineage (NCBI taxonomy): Eukaryota > Metazoa > Arthropoda > Insecta > Diptera > Chloropidae > Chlorops > Chlorops oryzae. The sequence goes on from CM035806.1 coordinate 136,031,795, forward strand.
AGTATTATGAAAGCTGTGTTGTTAATTATGTATTATCAATGGGCAAAAAATTTGGATAAGTTAATCGTCGGATTCATAATCGAATGGAATTTCCTTCCTTCATTTTCTTGTTGTAAATAGGCGTCTTATATTCGATAACTTGAGGGGGGGTGTCATTGAGGTTGAGGAGTTTTTTATAACAGATATACGCCGCCAAATATCAATCTATCGGGTTTGATGTGAGGTAATTAAATTCCCAAAATTGATGTGATCTATTTTCTTTTGCCAAGATTGAGGGTTAATTTGAAATTCCTCGACATTGCGCTTGGCAAATGAAATTTCTGAATTGAGTAATAAAAATTTCTTGGTAAAGGAAAATAAATCACATCAATTTTCGAATTTAATTATTACGTTTTCCCGGGAAAGGGAAAACAATCACATACACGTATGTGGGGAGATTACTAAAGTTAACTATTAAATGCCAGTATTAAGGTTAGGTATTCGATAGGAGTATCGAACTACTTAAATATCACCATTTCAAAAAAATTTTTTTTTAAATATCTATACACAAAATCGAAAATACATCAATCTGTCAATCGATGTGAATCAAACGAAAAGAATCGATTAATTTCCGTTCTAAAATTGAACATTTAAAAAATAAATATAATTTTTTTAATTGCAAAACCTTTGCGCAAAGCTATTCATCCTTTACAGCTATTTATCTATTCAGCTTTTATCGTTCATTGATCGAATTGAATGAAGCAGCTATCATCGCTTTTTCCTGTACGTGATTTTCTGTTTATTTTTCTTTTCATCTTCTCGCGTTTTGCAATAAATCGTTGAATCGTACGACCGCACTGACGATTTAAAGAGCTGCATGCAGCGAAGCGTCCATTAGTGAGATCAGGGGCGCACGTTGCGGGTTTTTCAAGTGCGAGAAATTAGTCACGATAGGCATACGCATATACATACATACATATATAGTGCCAACTAAAATGCCAGCCCGAAATAATTTTCTGTATACGCGCCTGAGTGAAATTATTGCAGATCGTTGCAAAAGTTTTTATTTTCTTTTCTCTTCGTTTCGCTTAGACAAAAACGCTATTTTGTGTAACGTTCATTTTTCTCACTGTACTTATACACTGTATACATGTACATTGGTGCATGGCGAAACCTATCTACGTCAAGATATCAAACACTGCATGGGGTTGAATCTAACGCCCGGTCGCAACGAATGTACATGTGAACTCGCTTCTCGCTTCTCGCCTCTCGCCTCTCACTTGTCAATTTGTCCGTTCACACAATGCATTTCAGAAAAATAATCAAGCGGACTTCATTTAACGAAATCATTTGTAAATAATTCAATTTGAAAAAACTCATCTATTTCCATGGGAAAATAAGATTTCCCAGTTCGCCTCCAATTTATTCATTGCAGTTTCAATGAAAATTTACAACCGAAATTCAATTATTATTATTATTATTATTATTATTATTATTATTAAATACAAAGGTGATAGGCACACTAAGACTAAGTCTTTTATAGCGCCAAGCAACAAAGATAATAATCAACAGAAAAACCGCGAAACGATTAAAATTAACTTACGTTACAATAAAACACTAAACTAAGATTGATTTATATGCTTAAATACAATTTCAAACTATGCCTAAACTTAGAATGGCTAGCAATACTGCGAACATGCATTGGCAAAGCGTTCCAGGAGCGGACCGCGTCAACGAAAAATAAGCGCGACGAGTTTAAGGATATATACCTGGGAACAACGCACTGATTATTTCTGCTAGATCTGCAGAACACAAGCTTTTCATATAGGTGAGGGGGAGCTCTAAAGTTGATTAGCTTATGTAAAAAAACCACATTTCGATATTTAAGATAGTCCATTAGACTCAGTCCGAGTACATCCCGGCTCCAATGAGTGATGTGATCATATCTATGTAGACCAAACACATACCTAGTGGCAAAATTGAATGCTACTTGCAGCTTGTGGAGCGAAATAGAATCCAATTTAGGGAAAACCGTGCAAAAATAATTTATATGCGGCATTACCAACATTAGTACAAGGTACTTACGGGTTGCGATTGGAACAAAGTCAGCAGAAAACCACAAGTTTCTTAGAATATTAAAAAATTCGTTTAACCACTAAGTTTATTTGATCAACACAGGTCATATTAGAATTGAGAATATATCGGAGATGTGACGCCTTACGCACGATTACAAGCTGAGCGTTCTCAATAAAAAGGGGCGGAATATCATCTTGACCAATATATCTTTTAGATATGGGGAGAACCTTCGACTTTAAAGGGTTAATTTTCAAAAAATTAGCTCTAGTCCAGGATGACAAAACTGAAAGATCCTCGTTAAGTCTGAAAGATAGATCCTCTCTCAGCCCAGATCGCCGTGAAATACGTAAAACTAAATCATCAGCATACCCATAGACAGTGCAATTCTTGAAAATGGAAAAAAACGTCATTAATGAAGATGATAAACAACAGAGGTCCAAGGATGGAACCCTGCGGAACCCCAGAGTGGATATTACGGAAGTCGGATAAGTTCGTGTTAATTTTCACTCGCTGCATCCGTTCAGAAAGATAAGATCGAATTAACCTTACGGATGATGTACTAAAACCATATACACATTTCAGCTTACGAAGAAGAAGATGGTGGTTAACACTGTCAAAAGCCTTCGAGAGATCCAGAAGGCAGAGAAATGTTAGGTCTCCGTTGTCATAAGACTCACGAATCTCCTCCAATACTGTCATAACAGCCGTTGTGCAACTGTATCCCGACCTAAATCCAGACTGATTAGGAGCCAAGAGGCGATTGTCAACAAAAAATTTACTTATCTGCCTAGCCATAACATTCTCACAGACTTTAGAGAGGCAAGGCAAAATACTTATCGGTCTGAAGTCAGTCGGTTCAGTTGCACAGTTCTTCTTAGCCACAGGAACAACAATACCCAATTTCCAGCTAGAAGGAAATTCAGAATAACTTGAATAAATTGAAAATATCTATGCACGTAAGTAATCGATAGCGTAGTAACTATGATGAGGATGAAGCTTTAAAATCCCAGTGCTAAATTATCTCCTGCACGAGAGAGTCATCAGTGCTATCATCGATGACATATACATAGGTGACAGTATCATGCAAGATTGCGGGTTCGATCCCTGGCTGAGGCGAACAATAATGCATAAAAATGGATTTTTAAGAATTGGCGAAATATTCAAAGAGACGACAAAGAAGGGAGTTTTCAAATGTTTTCTTTAAATTGAAATTTAGAGAGATAGGAAAATGTGTTGCTCTCAAATGCAAATAAAAATTTAATTCAAAATCGATCCGGGTTTCCATTGATGTAGCTGCTCATTCTACAAACAATTGCTTCTTTTTAATACTTTTCGTTGTTGATATCACAAATCGTTGGTTGAAAAATTTTTTTAGTGTAAATACTTCGATTGATTGGCGCAAAAAAAACGAATTGTTTGCGATATCGAAATGTGTGGCAGGCTGAGTTTTAACAACGAATTTGTTATATTATGTAGTTAAGCTGCACAAAAGATCTTTTAGGTCGTGGTGCACTTACAGCCTTAGTAATAATAATAATATTAGTTAAAAAACTTGGTTGTATTAACGTAGAAAAGTTTTTCTGTGTGTAGATTCTTAACAATTATCCATTCCAGATTTTGATTTCAGACAGCATGAACAGCCTCTACTTATGCACTTCAAGTCACAAGTAAAAACTTATAAAAAAAATTCAATCGATTCATAGATTCATAGATAGTAATAATTATTACTTATTCTATGATTCAACTGTATTGTCTTATGAAAAAAAAAAAAAAAAAATCCAAAAAAAGAGGTAAAATTTTTTCGTTTACATCTAAATAATTCTTAAATTGAGATGACAAGAACTCTTTGTTTAAAATAATGTATTTCCAAAGCATCAATTCTGCCAGAGGTATTTTTTTGATGTAGAATTGAGATTTTTGAATGCCAAATTCACAAACTCCAACGAGCATCTCTCACCATTGAAGAATATCTTACACGTTGGAAAATTCGATTGAACGCTTCAAAAAGCCAATCCATCTTTTTTTACTAGGAGAAGAAATCACCGTTTTTTGCCTTCTTCTAAAATAACGATCCATAACCATGAAATAGAACGGAAAAAAGTGTTAGATATCTGGGTGTGAAACTTGACTCAAAACTATTGTTTAAAGAACACGTAGAGCATGTCGTATCCAAAGCGAAATCCTCTATACGAACATTGTATCCATTAATGAATAGAAAATCTAATATGAACACTGAAAATAAGCTCCTCATATACAAATCCATGATGCAGCCAATATTATTTTACGCAGCCCCGGTTTGGCATCACGCCGCCGCCGGTCACATACATAAAATTCAGATATGTCAAAACAAAATTCTGAAATTAATTTTCAATCTGCCGTGGGATTTCTCAACTCAAAACCTTCACTCCTTAGCTAACACTCCTCCGCTAGTGAAAGATAATTTAGATAAAATCAGCATTAGATTCTACAGTAGATGCCAAAACTCAAATTACATACACATTAACGAGCTTAATAGCGGTCCTTGGGATGGTTGTTTTGAAAACCATGTCTTAGTTTGTAAGTTCTTAAGTTTCTTTTATTATTCTAGATTTAAGCTCTCAAAGGGTTTTTGAAAATTTTCCCAACTTTTTGTTATAATTAAAAGATCGAGATTGTAATATATAAAAAAAAAAAAAAAATTAAGTAGAATAGCTAACAGATAAAGTAGCTCAACTCTTAACATATAATCATTAAATGCTGTAAACTCTGGTCAATCATGAAGCAAATAAAATAAAATGAAATGAAAATGAAATGAATGCCAAATTCACACATCCGGAATTGAATTGAATTGAATTGAATGTGTTAAAATTCCTCACCTTATAATTTTTATATATAAATTCGTGTATTTTTATACACGTTACACTGTGGCGAGGGTATATTGCGTTTGTGTGGTTGTGTGTAACACGCAGAACCAGTCGAGATTGACCGAACAAAATATGTATTGGGCGTGGGGGTGGGAGCGGGTGGTTTTCATAAAAAAAAATGTGTTCAAAAATCGGAAAATGTGGCCTTAAAAATCTCCAGCATACCTTGTCTTTTTGTTAGTGATCTTGGAGCCTGTGCTCTAAAAATGTTCAACCGTACATGTCGGTTTCGGGTATTTGTATGGTCGGTCTCGCCTGACTATAACACCCTTACTTGTTTTCTTTAATCACAACAAGGAAAAATAAATTCAATTTTGATGAAATTTATGTAACTTGGAAGGCACAAAAGAAAGCATTTCTCGCAAGTAAATTGTGAGTCATGACCTGATGCGACGTGTCGTAAGACAAACGCAACTGCCAAAAATTTCGTCGAAATTATACAAATTAATTTTCATTGAGTTTCTTACACAATTGGCAGTCTGCCCTGCAAGAAACTTTCAAGGTTTCGCATTAAGGCCAAGCGGAAATGAAAATATCAAATATTTTGCACGGATTCTCTCTCACATTAATTTCAAATCATTTCGTCAATGTGTCTCGCTTTTTAATGCTTCCCAACTCACACCCAAATGCAAACATTTTTACACGATAAATTCTAAATATAATATGTACTTACATATAATTGGTGGTATTGCCAAGGATTCAGCGAAAAAAAAATACGCCCGCGCCACACTGTGTGCCCCCGCAAACGCGTTTACGAAATTCCGTCAAGATAGCTCAACTCCTTCGATAAGAATATTGTATACGGACATGCAGACAGACAGACAGACAGACAGGACAGACGACGGACGGCAATGGCTAAATCGAATCTTCTGGCGACGCTGATCATTTCTATAACAGTATATTTTGTATAATCTATATGGAGTGGTTCACACAAACGGAATTTATCCTCGAAACAGTGTTTCGGGTATAACTACTAACTTTTCCGCCCATCCCACATACGTTACATTTGCTTGCAAGATGGAAAGAAAACACTTTCACCTCCGGCCTGCAATCTCATCCTCCAATGTTCACCTTTGTGTTTCTGTGTCTAGTTGTTCATTTGTCATCAAATGGCCATGAAGAAGGAAGCTGAAGAAAAACTTAAGGCCGAGGAACTGAGAAGAGCACAACGTTTAGTAAGTACACGAAATACGTAGAAGAAGGCAATTGTCTGCGTCAAAATGTGATGTACGTTTGTGCGTATGTTTGTACATAGCTTTCCAGCAGGAATCGTCAATGACAATACCCCTTATCTCATACACTCTCTACGATTTAGACTCGTGCGATCGAGGGAGCTTACGAGTCATTGAAAGAGTCCAATCATTCCGGTTATTGCCCGTCAATTGTTCGAGATTTATGAGAACTAATGACTTTGTCATTGATGAAGATACCTCCTGCTGTATTTAACGCTCTCCACATATGCCAACCGCTTGAATTGCCGTGTAATATTCCTGCACTTGTAAATATATAAATCGATTGCATGACAATTTATAGCCCATGAGCAATCATGTAACCTCCCCCTTTCCCAATCTTCCCTCTTTAGTTTTTTTTTTTTTTTTTAATTTAATTTTTTTATTTGTAATATCTTCTTCCTCATTTCTAAGAGCGCCCACTTTTTTAAATGCATACGACTTATCGCACACAAGCCAGCCGTTCATGTCATTGTAAAACTTTTCTACACACGATTCAAAAACTTTGGCTGTTCAAAAACTTCCAAGCTTGAGTGTCCTTGTAGCTCATTATGATGCTTCATACGAGGAGCAATTATCATATTCAATGATGTATGTATATGAATATTATTACAGACTAACCTACCGATTATATGGATACTCGGTGGACCTGGCTGCGGTAAGGGTACTCAGTGCGCCAAAATCGTTGAGAAATATGGTTTCACACACTTGAGCAGTGGTGATCTCCTCCGTGATGAGGTATTTCATGATATATTTATACTTATACATATTTATTTTCAATTGATTACTTTCCTGCATGAAAAAAAACTCATTCAAAGGTCGCCTCTGGTTCCGACAAAGGTCGCGAGTTAGCCCAAATTATGAAAGAAGGAAAACTGGTTTCGAACGATGATGTCTTGTGCCTGTTGGAGAAAGCCATACAACTTAAGATGGGCTCGTCCTCGGGCTTCCTTATCGATGGGTAAATATTTTCTGTTTAAAGATGTATGTGTGTGTATTAATTTATGGAATGATACAACAAAGAGATATGAAATATTAATTTGGATTTTAACTGCATCTTTTCAACAGATATCCACGCGAAAAGGATCAAGGAGTCGCATTCGAGCGAAAAATTTCACCAACCGATTTAATCATCTTCTTTGATTGTTCAGATGTGAGTAGTAAAGACGAGGCTTGAAAATTGAAATATGTAATGAAAATTCGCGGCCTTGTACAGATTGGTTGGAGATTTTTCTCCCAGACCCCAGACTTTGTAAAGAGGAATATTTTCTTCTTTTTTGGAGTACTTTCGGCAGATCGTAAAGATCGCTTGATTAATGGCCCGGAATTTCTGAAGGAAAAACTCCTCCCGGGCCCGAAATGCCTCTCAACGGGAATGACAAATGGGTTTTCATATTGTCTTCCACACTCCCATCGACTAGTTCTTCCGCATCATCAGTAGCAGGATTCACGGATGGGATTTTTTTTTACATCCGCCGATGCAGATGCGGAAGCGGGTTTTAAAAACTCACATCCGCGGATGCGAATGCTTACTATATGTTTTTGGGGTCACTGAATTCCAATTTTAGTTCCATACAACTGCATCGGGTCTACGTTTTGCGACAAGTTCGCAAAAAATAAGCTCTGAAACTCAGCTCGAGAACACGTTTTTGAGGTTATGGCTAAATCTGGAACCGAAAGAAGTATGTGGACCTCAAAATTGGATTCGGCCACTCCGAGAGCATATATAATATGCATAGTGAGAGAGACCTCTGGGTTCGACACATTTGCTATATTTAATACAAATTATTTTAAATTAATTGTCTTATATTTTCCAACGAACTTTGATGACGTTCATTACTTTCAACTCCTACGGTTTCTTTATTTTTGACGTGATAACGTCTATTAAATCGATGATAGGCCATTCGATCTGCAAAAAAATGACGCCAGAAAACTCAATGTGCGTTCAACATGTTCATCGTTCAATTTACGCGACACACAAACACACTCAAATACACAAAAGTTCAAACCGGTTTAGAGCGGAGAGTTCGCTCTCATGAGAAAGCAAATCGTCTCAATCGTCTCTCACAAGCAGACATGGCGAAAATATGCAAACGTCCAAATACAAATTTACGTATGGCTTTCGGCGCACACACAAATTCACACATGTCACGCAATCGCTTACCTTTTCCCGTTGGGTTTTTAAAGAAAATAACAGAGCAACAAAATATTTTCACTCCCCCTGCATACCCTATCGAAATTTTTAAAATTTGCGTGTGGCTGTTCGTTTGTATGAGCGTTAGGCTGCAATTAGTGTGAAGCTGTCATGTGTTTGTTGTATTTCTGCAGCAAAAAATTACAACAAACACATGACAGCCTACGCTTTAGCTTCATTTTAATTGCAGCCTTGGACATCTTAGTAGTTATAGAGTCTTTGGTTACATTACTTCAACCTACAATTCTCATAAGCATTATGCGGATGAACATATAAGACGTAACAAAATTGTCCGAACGATTTTTTGCACGTTAAATATATGTACACTGTGCCAAGTAAAAATTTAATTTTGTATGAACAAGGCTTGCAAAAATTTTTAAAACGAAGGCAGGGATCAGTTCTCGGATTTGAAAATTTTTAAAGGTGGTAGATTTTTAAAGAAGAAGGGGTAGATTGGTGTAAAAAGTTTTAGATTTAAAATTGCTTAAGATATTAATATGTATAGGAATATATCTCATCTGATCATGTAGAAAATTAGGAAAATTACATATTTTTAGGTATTTTCTCTTCTTTAAAAAACAATGCGTCAAATTTATTGGATGTCGTCAGGCGTCAATACTGTCATTCTTGACAACATTTTTGACAATAGGAAGCTGCCAACATATTTTTCAATAACACATAACATTGAAGCACATTTTTTATTCTCTCAATGATTCTAAATGATCATAAAATAAATAAAACAAAGGCATAAATAAGTAAACAAAAAAAAAGTGGTAGATTTGGACCTAGCGTGGTAGAAGTGGTAATGGTGAAAATAGTGGTCGATCTGCTATCAAAGTGGTAGTAGTCCGAGCACTGACAGGGATCGAAAATATTTATGACATCGATTTTGAAAACTTTATATGCAATTTTAATTTAAAAATTGAAGTATAAATATTATTTTCTATTTATATTTTCTATTATATTAAAAATCGCCAAAAAAAAAAAAATTAAAAAATGAGACCTAGTTTCTAACATATAAATTAATAAGTCTAAGGGGAGGGAGTTTGAAAAATCGCCAAATATAGCGTACGTGATACTTGAATGGTCCCATTATGTACATAATGAGTGTTTTCTTATGATATTATCACGTAAAACTATCGTCTGTAAATTGAAGCTGAAGCCCCTTTTTTATTTTGATTCATCGTTTACACACTACATGAATTTGACGCCAAAATACTTTCTCCAAAAAAAACTAAAGCAATGTCCAAAAATCTGAGAGCTGAATATAGAGTTTTTGATGCCAACCTTCAAAATAGTGTTTATACGTTCGGTCAAAAGTTGATAAATTATTTTGAAATCAAAAAGTCTTTCAAAGTGGCTTTTGAAGAGTCAACTCCAAATTTGGGGGAAAAAAGAAGAGATATAATAGCATAATAGAGGAAGGATCAAGAAAGATCCAAAGAATTAACAAAGGATTTTTGGATATCTAAGGATCGTGATAGGGCCCTCCGCAGCCTGCGAGGCCATTTTAATTAATAATATAAGGAAGTTTACATCGGCTCACCCGATTGCACAAATACCCTTTCCTCAGCTTAAAATATATTAAAAAATTACCCTAACAAAAATTCCTGCCGTTTTCGTTGTTACAGCTTGGATATCTATTTATAGCTTATCTGTACTTCGATTTAGCTTCTCAAACTCGAAATTAATCGGGGCTATTATGGAAACCGACAACTGTCAGAATCAGATTTCAAATCAACACAATTTTCGTTTTGGGGTTACAGAATCAGACTTTCAGTTTTGAAACTGTTTTCATTTTCGAAATCAGGTTTGCATTGTTTTTAGGTGCTACAGAAACAGATTTATTGATTTGATTGTCTGATTTAAACCGAGCAGCTTTTAGTTGACCGATTTGGTCCGCAGATTGTGTGCTGACTTTTTCCCGGCTGGTTTTTTTTTTTTTTTTTGTAGAAATATAAGTAAATACTTTATTTGAATATATTTTTGGTTTTTTTGTTTTGGTATTTAAGTTTTTTGACTAAAGGGAACGCATAGAAATGCGACTCAGGCTTCTATACTAGTTGAGGTCATGGAAAACCACCCGGGCATGGCCAGGGGATTTACTTAGCGGGACAAACCGCTTGTGGACTTGTTATGGCAGCAACTCGTGGTGTCGTTAAATTCTGCAGACCCACCCACAAAAGTCGTAATCATCCACCCGATTCTCTAGCTCATTTCTTTTTGCAAGCTTCGCCACAGTTTGGCTGCCACCAATAAAGGTGACGCACTTAGGACGCTTATCGGTTCGTTATGATACCACGGAAATGGGAAATCAAAAATCAAAAAAAAAAAAAAACCAATTGGGAGTTGAACCCAGCGCTTCTCGCATTGAAATTTGACATCTCAGCAAACTAAGCCATGGCGGCCGCCAAGATTGATCTAGTTTTTAACACATATTGTAGTATTTGTTTTTTTCTTTATAGCATTTTCAAGTGTCAGGTTTTCCTGTCTTCGAAAATCGATTTTGCTATCTTCGAAAAAAGCAAAACTGTGTCTATTTCATAACACCATTTGAAACAGATATTGATTTCAATTCTGATTCTGATTCAATTCTGTGTCAGTTTCCATAACAGCCCAGAATATTAAGCACAAAATTTTCGCGGATGGTGGTCATGGTCAAAGTTTAACCGTTAGAGGACTTATATCTAGCTGCGAAATACCCAATTCAAAATAGTGAAAATCAAATTTTTGCGAATTTCAAGAATGGTGGTCATGGTTAAATTTTAACTTATTTTATATTTCTGACTATATTTACTTTTCTTGAAATTTTGAAAATTTGTCCATTTTCTCTTTTTGAAAACTTTTTCGGGTATGTGATTATTTTCCCTTTCCCGGGGAATTCTCTAGATTGAGAAGGAATTTTAATTACCTCATGATCTAATTGGCGATATGCATTCTATATTAAAGTAATTCAATTTTCATCTCAATCTAGGAAAAAGGGGAATTAATCACTTCAATTTCGATATTGAATTACCTTTTCCGCGAAAGAGTAAACAATCACATACCCAAATAATTTTTTGAAGATAATTCACTTCAAAATCAAGAATCGAGTTTGATCTCAAAAATTTTGACGTTTACACTTTTTGACGATTTTTTGAGAGATTTTTACAAAATTGTCAAATGTGTAAATGCGCCTTAAGAATGGAATTCAAAAATTTTGTTATTTTTGTCAATAAATAAGATTGTCATCATTGTATTTAATATTTTCATTGATTTATTGTTTTAATGATCCTGCTGCCTTGTTGTGCTTTTTGCTGTTTTAAAATATCTGAAAATATCGGGGAAACATTTTTTTTTTCAGCCGCCCCCTTCAGTCACTTCACGATTCGCCCCTGCATTCATATAAAAGCACACAAATACCCTTTCAGAAAATATATATATATACATATGTCGTGGAACCGCTTGGAACCTCGTGAAATCAGCTCCACTGAACACAAAAATTATTAACAAATTTGTGTACTTATGAAAGACAACATATTTAAACAACGCGATACCACAACTGTGACAACTATTTGCACAAACTAAAACAAAATTTCAATTGTTCATACCTTCGTTGATATTTTCCATATTTAATACGAACTTCTTTTACGTTTGTTCTCTTTCTACGGCTTTCTAATTTAAGCATTCTTTCACTACATCAAACTTCAACAAACAGAGAATTCAAAACAATGACTTTGTCAGCTGTTCGCCTAAAACCTGGTTTCCACCGGGAAACTTTTTATTCAATTTTAACCTAATGGAAGTTTTGGTAATTAAATGGCATTTTCGGTTTTGCGAAACGAAAAGGTTGAAATTTTGATTTAATTCCTCAGCATCAGCTACTTTTATAAGAACTCTGGCACACCTGCGTCCGCATGAAAATCAGCATCGTTGAATGCGGATGCCAATGCGGGTGCAGATTATGAAATTCTTGCGGACGCTCCGCACTTGCGAATGCGAATACCCGCAACACCTCTGGTGTAGACCAGTTGTATATATTATATGCAATTTTAAATGTCATTTAAAATCTCTCATTCTTTTGCTCTCTCGTTTCCATTTTCATGCAGGACACACTTGTCTCTCGCATCATGGCGCGCGCTGCTGCCTCAACGGAGAAACGTGCCGATGACAATGAGGAAACCGTTAAGACGCGCATCGCAACCTTTAGGAGCAACACAAATCAAATTCTGGCGCAATACACCGAGAAGACAATAACAGTGAGAGTTTCCTCAAAATAATCGAACATAATTGAGACCAATATACATATGTATATATATTTATATTTTCGTTTTCCTTAGCTGAATGCCGAACGCAGTGTGGATGAAATTTTCAATGACGTCGTCTGCGCGATCGACTGCCTGCTGAAGAAGAAAGCTCAAGCTTTGGCCTGCGCTTAGGGAATTGCACAAATCGCGCATTCGCCCAATTGCTGCTTCTATACAAAATATAACAACGAGATTTCTTTATTTCAAAAAGAAATTCTTTATCAAAGTGAAAAAGAACAAGAACAAGAACAAAAAGGAATAAGAGAAAAACTAGCAAAAGGAACCGAAACTTTTACCCAATATCCGTTTTTTTCCTGTGAGCGTACAATAATGAAGTAAAGTTTTAAAGAAGAAACCGAAACCAAAAATTCTAACAAGAGAAAGTTGTTCTGAGTTGTCGGCCAAAGCTGCACCCACACACGAGCATAGACACTCACACACAATGGCACACACAAATACACACACACACTCAAACTGAAACACAAATACACACAAACACAATGAAAATGCAAAAATTCAATCTCTGCACAAAGGACAGACCATTTAAGAGGTTTTCTTACCAATTAATGCATAATTTTTATGAAATGTATTTAAAGCAATCTAACATTAAAGAAACTAAACATGAATGAATGTTTGCTAAATTGAATTGAGTGGCAGACAGGACCTGGAATGGTCCATTAACAAGTGCAAACAAAATTCATACCATGCCTAATTGTCTTTTATTCCATCAAGCAACGTATACGCAATCTTGAGTTTCTCTCTCCTCTCTCTCTCTCTCTCCTCTCATCTCTCTCTCTCTCTCTCTCTCTATCTCTCTCTCTCTCTCTCTATCTCTCTCTCTCTCTCTCTCTCTCTCTCTCTCTCTCTATCTCTTCACTATGCGGCATATACAGCTAGAGAAGTAACCATGTGTCCTGATAATAGTTATTTTTAGTTAGTAAATAGTTCACCTGACCAATGCATCGATTAAAGGTGCTTCCCCACATGGCAAGTAAAGCGCTTTTAACAAGTAATTTTTCTTTTGCTTGCCAGGCGTGGTTGATCAAAGAGCATTTTCAGCAAGCCAAATTGTTTTTGATAGAAAGGTTTGGAGCAAAAAAAAACTTGCTTCTTCAGGAAGTAAAAGCGCTTCACTTGCCAAGTGGGAAAGCACCTTAAGACATATGGATAGAAAGTAAGCAATCGGGGGTGTTATGGAAACCGACAACTGTCAGAATCAGATTTCAAATCAACACAATTTTCGTTTTGGGGTTACAGAATCAGACTTTCAGTTTTGAAACTGTTTTCATTTTCGAAATCAGGTTTGCATTGTTTTTAGGTGCTACAGAAACAGATTTATTGATTTAATTGTCTGATTTAAACCGAGCAGCTTTTAGTTGACAGAATTGGTCCGCAGATTGTGTGCTGACTTTTTCCCGGCTGGTTTTTTTTTTTTTTTGTAGAAATATAAGTAAAGACTTTATTTGAATATATTTTCTTAATTGTTTTGGTATTTAATGTTTTTGACTAAAGGGAACGCATAGAAATGCGACTCAGGCTTCTATACTAGTTGAGGTCATGGAAAACCACCCGGGCATGGCCAGGGGTTTACTTAGCGGGACAAAACCGCTTGTGGACTTGTTATGGCAGCAACTCGTGGTGTCGTTAAATTCTGCAGACCCACCCACAAAAGTCGTAATCATCCACCCGATTCTCTAGCTCATTTCTTTTTGCAAGCTTCGCCACAGTTTGGCTGCCACCAATAAAGGTGACGCACTTAGGACGCTTATCGGTTCGTTATGATACCACGGAAATGGGAAATCAAAAAAAAAAAAAAAAAAAAACCAATTGGGAGTTGAACCCAGCGCTTCTCGCATTGAAATTTGACATCTCAGCAAACTAAGCCATGGCGGCCGCCAAGATTGATCTAGTTTTTAACACACATTGTAGTATTTGTTTTTTTCTTTATAGCATTTTCAAGTGTCAGGTTTTCCTGTCTTCGAAAATCGGTTTTGCTATCTTCGAAAAAAGCAAAACTCTGTCTATTTCATAACACCATTTGAAACAGATATTGATTTCAACTCTGATTCTGATTCAATTCTCTGTCGGCTTCCATAACAGCCACGAATGATTCAAGTCTGTATTCCATGAAATGCCACGATTTTTTGCAATTCTTAAATGTTTTGCCTTGTATTTGTTGCCTTCGGTAATGTGCTTTATAGAACAAAAAAGGTGCTCAAGTCGTCCTTGCAGCATATACAGTCAAGCTTCCATAACTCGAATTTCTACAACTCGAATTTTCTATAACTCGAACTGCATCGGGTGGCAATAGGGAATATTTTAATACAATTTCGTTCCTCTAACTTGAAGTTTCTATAGATCGAACTGTTTCTTTGGATAATGGTGGTTGGAGTTATGGAAGTTTGACGTACATATGGTCAAATTTGTTCACTGCCACGCTACATTCGTACGATGTTTCAGCTCATATCTTTGAAACTGTTAACTAAAGATGGAAATATTTTAGCACATATTATGGGGACTATTAAGGGCTTCATTTTTTATATTGAAAATTCTTTGTATCTTTTATAATTTTAAAGTTATGACCGATTTAATTGCACTGTCACGCTATAAGATTTTGGACGTGTGTTCAGCGGCTGTTGTACATTTTCTCAAAACTCTGCGAATCTACGCAATCCATATCGTTTTCCTTTATATATATTATAGATGAAGGATCAAAGCAAAGCTACAACCCTTTGGCTTAGGTAAAAAATCATTTTACTAGGACATATGACCATTAATCTGAGCACTGTCACGCTACATGAAAATCACAGCCACGCTACACGTACGAGTTGAAAAATATGTGATGAGCAAAAATCATTTAAACAGGCAAATTAAAACAAAAAACATTTCAAAAATGAAATTACGAAATAATCTTTCACGCAATTTGAAAAAAAAAAAAAAAAAATCCTCTAGTTTACTTTCCCGCGAATTTGACCATATATATATCCCATACCTGACGTATGAGCAACGTGATTTGTATAGACCCAGTTGTGAAAACAAGAACGCATGCTCGTAGTATTCATGATTGATGCGTTCATGATCCTGTTTGATTCATGAATCCCTGAAAACACATAACACATTGCTTCCCTATTATGCATACGGTGACCATAAATTTAAATTGAAAAATCAGAACAAAAATATTTTTTTTAGTCTTCAACTTAGTTTATTTAAATCTTTTACGAGGTTGTCACAGAACGGACCAAGGATAATGACATTGAATTTGGAAATTGTCGATATTTTTCACTAAAAAAAAAAAAAAAAAAAACGCAGAACAAGCGCCTAAAAACAGAACACCTCTGCTAAAAACATATATGATGGTCACCGTAATTATGCATGAATAATTTACATAACCAAACTTTTTCCAAGAATATATGTGATATATTAAATATCCATATATAGAAGCGTAATACCATTACTGATTATCAAGAAATATCATCAACTAAAACACGTGAAAAGTTGAAACTTGCCACATGTGTTCCTTATAGTGTGTAGACTTCCTCTAAGATAGGATTTTATGAAACTCCACCCATAAGGGCGTACAACGAAGGTTAAAAATTTGTGTACATGACGTATGAGCAATGTTTTTGTAGGCACTTGCATTACGTATACGTCTGATTTCACAAATTACTGAACCACTTTGTGTGGTGAGCCGGTCAGAGAGGGTTAAAGAGGGATGGAGAGGGACAGGTTGGAAGAATGGATGAGTGATGGCATGGGTGGGGGAGAGCGCGTGTTTTAGTTTATGAGATTTCGTGATAATCAGCGAGGGTATTTCCCAGCAAACCATAAGAGTCAAAAAAGAAACTTTTCTGACTCCTTTTCGGAGCCTTCACGCTCATAAAGAGTGCATAAAATCATCTTAAACGATCCCAAAACTCTCAGAAAAGAGGGTGTTTTCCTTCGAAAGTGGTTCATCAGAAAGAGCTCTTAATTTCTCTCAGAAAAGATGCTTTTCTGACAGATTTTGTGGACTCTTTAAGAGCTCATATTTCTTTCAGAAAAGATCATTTTCTGACACATTTTTGTACTCATAAAGAGCTCATATTTCTTTCAGAAAAGATTATTTTCTGACATATTTTTTTGTACTCATAAAGAGCTCCTAATTTCTTTCACAATTTTCATAGATTTATTTATTTGAGAAAAGGTAAAGGCTTATGCCAGGAATTCCTGCGCTATTGAAAATCAGGCATCAAAGTCAGCTAAAAAAAGAATAGGTTTAATTTAAATGTTTAAATGTTTTATTAAGGAAATCATACTTATTAAAGAAATTATATTTATATTACTTTATACTCTATCACTCACCACGAGATCACGTTTTGCAATGAACAAAATCTCCTTTTTTGCTGTAAAACAAAATTGTTAAAAACCGTTATGTTTTTGAGTGCGAATCAGAATTGCGAGTGTTTGTCGTGAAAAAATCGTGCATGCTCCTGTAAACTCATAAACTAAATATTTTTAGGAGTCATAACGGAGTCAAAAAATAAGAGCGCTCCCAAATTACACATATTTGAGTAGATTTCGGAGTTATTACGTGTGGCAAAAAAACTCAGCCGCAAAACTAGCAAAACAAAACTTCCGTTATTCTACTAATAAAGGGAGTTGTAGCGAAGTGAGACGCACGTGCTACTTGAGTATTTTTCTATTATTCAGAATGATCAAAAAATGCTCCGTTTTATGAGTGTTTAAGGTGTTTGGTGTTTGAGAAATTATTTTTCATACTCTTTTTATACTCCTAAAGTAGTCATTCCTAGGAGCGCTCAGAAAAGGCTCCCGAGTTGGATTCTTTTAAGAGTCCTTTTTTAGGAGCGCTCCTATAATGGTTTGCTGGGTTTGCTTCATTTTTTTGTAATTATACCCGACACACTCTGTGTCGAGGGTATATTGCGTTTGTGTGGTTGTGGGTAACACACAGAACCAGTCGAGATAGACCATACAAAATATATATAGAATTTGGTACATCATCCGTAAGGTTAATTCGATCTTATCTTTCTGAACGGATGCAGCGAGTGAAAATTAACACGAACTTATCCGATTCCGTAATATCCACGCTGGGTTCCGCAGGGTTCCTCTTGGACCTCTGTTGTTTATCATCTTCATTAATGACGTTTTTTCCATTTTCAAGAATTGCACTTCATGGGTATGCTGATGATTTAGTTTTTTATATTTCACGGCACTGGGCGAGAGAGGATCTATTTCAGACTTAACGAGGATCTTTCAGTTTTGTCATCCTGGACTAGAGCTAATTTTTGAAAATTAACCCTTTAAAGTCAAGGTCCCCCCATATCTAAAAGATATTTGGCAAGATGATATTCCGCCCCTTTTATTGAGAACACTCAGCTTGTAATCGTGCGTAAGGCGTCACATCTCGGATATATTCTCAACAAATATGACCTTGTTGATCAATAAACCTTTGGTTAAACGAATTTTTAATATTCTAAGAAACTTTGGTTTTCTGCTGACTTTGTTCCAATCGCAACCCGTAAGTACCTTGTACTAATGTTGGTAATGCCGCATATAAATTATTTTTGCACGGTTTTCCCTAAAATTGGATTCATTTCGCTCCACAAGCTGCAAGTAGCATTCAATTTGCCACTAGGTATGGTTTTGGTCTACATAGATATATCACATCACTCATTGGAGCCGGGATGTACTCGACTGAGTCTAATGGACTATCTTAAATATCGAAATGTGGTTTTTTTTACATAAGCTAATCAACTTTAAGCTCCCCCTCACCTATATGAAAAGCTTGTGTTCTGCAGATCTAGCAGAAATAATCAGTGCGTTGTTCCCAGGTATATATCCTTAAACTCGTCGCGCTTATTTTTCGTTGACGCGGTCCGTCCTGGAACGCTTTGCAATGCATTTCGCAGTATTGCTAGCCATTCTAGTTTAGGATAGTTTGAAATTGTATTAAGCATATAAGTCAACCTTGTTTAGTGTTTTTTTGTAAGTAAGTTAATTTTAACGTTTCGCGGTTTTTCTGTTGATTATTATCTTTGTTGCTTGGCGCTATAAAAGACTTAGTCTTAGTGTGCCTATACCTTTGTATTTAATAATAATAATAATAAATAATAAAAATAAAAATATTCACACTGCGATTTGCACTGTTGCTTGAATACCACTATTATGTAAATATGTACATAGATTTGGAGAAAAAAATTTATTGAAAATTTCGCAAGCTTGAAATTCACTTTCGAGCTATGGTTTCTTGGACAAAGTTTCTTCAAATGACCCATAGAACCAGCGATGAGCCCCTGTGCATTGTTTCGGCTCCATAAAATTTCGCCCCCCTAATATAATATACCTAAATAATTTCTTATTATTTTTTATAATATTTTTTTATATTATTTTTGTCTTATTTTTTTTTATACCCGACACACTCTGTGTCGAGGGTATATTGCGTTTGTGTGGTTGTGTGTAACACCCAGAACCAGTCGAGATAGACCATACAAAATACATATAGAAATGGCACGTCACTAGGAGATTCGAATTAGCCATGTCCGTCCGTCTGTCTGTAACAGTTATCTTATCGAAGGAGTTGACTATCTTGACAAAATTTGGTATGCGTGCTCCCGGCGACATGATTCAGAACAAGTTCAAGAATGGACCCGATCGGACCATTTTTAGGGGTACCTCCAGTACTAGGGTCTGTTACGAAAATCACAAAAACTGCTCTAAAACGAAGTTTTTAAAGATATTTTGATGAAATTTGTTATTTGAATATGTTTCAAGGCAAGTAATACGATTTCAAAAATGTTGAAAAGTGGGCGTGGCAGAAGGGCGTTTTTCAAAATTGCTCCTACACCCGAAATTTCAAATGGGACTTGAACGAAATTTGGAGTTATGCTTCCTTTGTAGCCATAAACATCCTCAAAAAATTTCTTGTCGGTCCATTATTAAGAGTACCTCCAGTACTAGGGTCTGTCACAAAATCTCAAAACTGCCCCAAAATCTGACTTTTTCCAAATAATTCAACGAAACTTAGAATTTGCGCGTATATTTAAGCCTCCGATAAGAATTCCGAAAAATTGGAAAAGTGGGCGTGGCAAAGGGGCGGTTTTTATAAGAAATTAAACAAAAGTCGGTATATGGGGCCCCTAATGGCCTTAAACAACTCCTGATATTAAAAATTATTTGAAGATGTGTGTCTGTGTCGGGTATTCTATTGTCAGGCTTGCCTGACTATAGCACCCTTACTTTTTTTATATTATTTTTTATTTTATTTTGTTATATTATTTTTTTATATTATACTTTTATAAATACAATGTATAAATATATATAATATATTGTTTTCGTGCTCGGCATCCATTATGCAAAAAAATACATGTAAACTTTTGCAACGTCCCTAACGCGGCGTCCTAGCGCCTATTTGGAATATCATTCTATTTTTAAGTATATATTTTGACATACATACCTCATTTCATGGAAATCGACGAATTTTCATATTGATCTGAAAAACACTTCCATTTCTTGCAGCGCTCGCAACCCCAAGGCCCGATATTACAGTGCATACTTAAGTTAAGGAAGCTTGAAGACTTAAGAACACCTTAAGTGTCAAGCGGTTTAACAGTCAATTTGTATCCAAAACTCACGAAAATTGTTTTCGGCAGGCAACATTTGAAAAAACCTATATTTTTTGTTTATACTTTTTTAAAATTCGTAAAATAAGTGAAATTCCTTCATTCAATTAAGTTGAAAACTTATTTAAGGAGCACTTAAAATTTTTACTGTTAAAATGCTTTACAGACTTATGCAATTCTTAAGTACTAAGGAGACCTTAAGTATGCACTGTAATATCGGGCCCAACTCTTTCAACTGGCGTGTTCTTATTAATTAATGTTTTAATATTCATATCTATATTTTCAATGAACCTTTCATTTATTCCTATTTCCAGTCAAGACCATCTAACATATCACATTCCTTTCAAAACTTGAAGTGTATGAGAGCACTGTCCATAACCTCATGGATTCGCCCATGTTTCGAGCTGAGGCGCAAGGCGTGCCGTGCCTGCCGTGCCGTTCACTTTTCTGACGAATCTAAGCTCGATCGTATTTGCCAGCAGTATGTATCTATACAGTGTGCAAAAGATGAATGCGCGTCAGTTGAATGTTCTTCATTCAGGAGCTTCTAGCACGCTCAGTATTGCGCGATCGCAACAGATCGAATCGCGTAAAACTTTTGCAAAATGAACCTTGAAAGGAAAAGTGGTTCGATCAAATCCGAATTGGATGGCTTAAAGATCTCTCTTTTAAAATTACATTGACCTAATTATTAATTATGACCATTGACGGTTTGTCGAAAGTTTGAGAAACTATCATAAGTCTCATTTCCATCACAAACACGTTGTCATTTTGTTGTCACCGAGGTATTGTGCGTACGAATTACGGAATGAAATAAAATTTGTTTCAGTCATAAGAATCATAAATGAATTTGAAAAAAAAAAAAAAATTATTTAAATTAAACAATTTTTATGATTTGGGCCGTAGATGTCGTTCGGACCAGTTTATTACGTACTTCCGAGATAATCTGAAATCGTTTGAAAAACGTTCGCCATAAAGGGTTAAGGAAACTTGTTTGATTTAATTAAATATCGAACTACTTTTATGTGGGCCAAACCCTTTCCGCACTACAAATTGGTGTTAACATGTTGACTGAATTTTTTGTTTCAACTATAAATTGCTCCAATCAATTAAACTAACTGGCCAACTATGTTCAGAATTTCCGACTCTTGAGAAGTTGGGTGAGAGAAGTTTCTGCGGAAATTAATTTCCTGATTAATTTCAATTTAAAATTTATATTTAAAAATTTCATATAAGGTTTTTGGGTAGGTATTATTGGGCCCCAATAGAGGGTCGCACAACTGTTTTACCGAAAAAATCAAATTATAAAAAATGAAATTGTCTCTATGACGTCACAACGGTCAGAGCGCAACATGGCTTAAACATTTTTTGTTATTGAAATTTTAATCGCTAAGCTCCTAACTGGTTGCATATCACCACAATTTATGGTCAATTGCTTTCAAGAAATTCAATAACGGAAAGAAATGTTCCCCTAAAACAAAAGAAAATACTTACCTACATATATATATATATATACTATTCGTATATGCATGTATAACAGCCCCAGTAGAAAATATCAGGCAGACCTCCGCGATGAAATCAGCATGAAAAAGGAGCCGTCTCGACTGCCTTTGCAAAGGAGTCGCGCGTAGATATTTCTACACAAATGGCATTGCGCATCACGCTGGATAAAGTCATCGGCGCGGAGGGAGAAAGTCCGCTATAGCGAAACAACTATTTTAGCACGTGCTCTTTTTCTCTCTCAATGAGTATATTCCCTTCAGTTTGGCTCACCCATGATAGACTAGTGAGTTCACTGGTTACCAGTAACCACCACCGGTTACCGACCACATTACTGGCAACTCATTGCACTCATGAATTTAACACGGGGATGTCATTGACGGTAATGATTTGCTTGCTCTATAGATTACCTTTCATAAGTTAATTCATGAGTTACTGCTCATATCGATGTAGTGGCTACAACTCACCAAAAGGAGTATTTCTGCTTTTTATGAAAAAAAAAGATTTTTTTTTAAATTTTGTTTTCTTTCTTTTCTCTTTTTGGTTTGCCCTTTTCTTTATTTTAAAAACTTTTACTTTTCTTAATTCTTTTTAAATTTTTTCGCCTCGGCTGAACCTCGAACCGCTGATCTCTAATCATGCAAATTTAATGTGTTCGTCAAAACGGCAACTTGAGTTTTTGGTTGCTCAAGTTTATGTGAAACGCGCGTTTAGTATTTATCGCAACAAAAAATTTTTAATTGAAAAATAAATACTAAAAAAATTAAAATATTTTAAAAAAATACATACTTACAAAAAAAAATTTTATTTCAAAATGAACTATTAAAAAAATAAATGAAAATGTGAACATAAGAAAACCTTGAAAAAAAATTCTTCTCATCCGAGCCAGGGATCGAACCCCGACCCACGCGGTTGCTGAGCGAGAGTCTTAAGTCACTACAAAATAAGGCAAATGAATTGAATTTTCATTACCTGCTCCATTACATCTGCTATAGGAATTCATTAGTTATCTTTAACCCATGAATTCATTAATGAAAAAGGACTTATTGTGATTGTTCGTACTGAAGGGTTTTTAGAAATTGTTTGACAACTCTCTCTCTCTCTCTCTCTCTCTCTCTCTCTCTCTCTCTCTCTCTCTCTCTCTCTCTCTTCTCTCCTGATTGCAGGAAACAGGAGTTTCGTGAAAGAGGATCTCTCATCGTGTTTTTTCGTGTATGTTACTCCGTCGCTGTCTACCATCCTATGTCCTATATACTGTCTACTCACCCTGCAGTAGTGATCGGGTAAATTTCCTAAGAAGGACTGCCCGATTATATCATGGCAGTTCGCTCCATCGGATTCGGCTAGCCGGGGGTCGGTAATAAACGGGTTGGCTTAAGGGTAATCTGTAAATGACACTTTCATCAACTTAGAATATACATATGTATAAATGGTTGTTTATTTCCTTATATGACTTTTATGACCAATAAATTACGTCAATTGACCCAAAAAAAAACGTACCTACGGTCAGCCGTTTTGCGGACTAGTCAGTCTCCAACGACAGGCCCATATTAAAAAGGTCAGTTGAATGCGTTAGAAGTGGAATTATGTGGGGACTAGTACTGGTAACAAGGCAACACTTGGGTCAGTCCATGTTACTGCAGGGCAGCGACTGAATGCGAGAGTGTATGGATACATGTGAAACGACAGAGCACCATTGTTCCAAGCGTGCCCATCACATTGTATAAAACGAACGTTTAAATTTGTCTAAAAAAAAAACTCAAATTTTTTTAATACATATCAATTTTTTATGATAATTTCAATTTTCGAATGCGTCATTGTCATTCAAAGCATCATGTCATCCCGGATTGCAGACTCCAATTCAAATTGACAATTCCGAACTCAATCACAAATAGTGATGCGCGATTACTGTTCTCAGATGATTCCGAAATCGTAGCGGGCTTGTCGCAGCTCGTAGCAGCGCGTATCTTCCTTCGTCGTCTTAGAGAGCTGTCACGACAGACAGGTCCGATCACGTCGTAGATCTTGGCGTGTGAACTCATAAAAAGCATTTCCAATGTGATAAATCACGTCATTCCTTCCTAAATAATCAATGAAATGAAAATATGTATATGAAGCTAAGTCGTAGTGTGTAGTGTTTGGCGAAATCGTAAACATGCTTAAACGAAAATCAATCGAATTATTATGATCACAATAATCGTTCTGCACATATAGACAAATTTAGATTGGAGGTGTGGATTGTTTGCTTGTTTCAAAAAATAACTCGTATTTTATTTTTCTTTTCCCATACTCTATAAAATCGAAATATTGGAACGGAAAGAGGAGGATGAGATGGTGCTATGGTAGACCCCTAATATGCATACATATGTATGTATGTCTAATCCAGCCCGTTACGATTTCAAGTTTACGGAACGGCATACCATATTGATATGGCGACTTCGTTTCGCTCCGTTTCGGATAACTCTTTTACGTTTTGGGATTCAGTTAACAGTTTTTATTTTTAAAAATTGTTTTCTCTCATATAGCATATAACATGCTCTTAATCCCACTTTAAATTGAAATTTTTGAATGAATATATGCAAATTTGATGCCATAAAATAATTTATTTTAAGCAGATGGAATGCTGTGATGTGCGTCACTGATCGAAAGGCTTAAAATAATTTCTTTTTGTTTTTTCTCTCTTCTCTTTCTTTTCAATTATTTCATGTTTTTTTTTTTTTTTTTTTTTGTGGGTTTCAATTTAAAAAATAAACAGAAATTGTCAATCCGAATTTCCCCGAATTTATTTTGGGAATTCATCAACACTTCATAAAACATGACGTGTCAGCGACAGGGTAAAAATCTCGATTAGTCACAGTGTCATATTATATATCCGGAATCCGGATGAAATAACCCTTTTAGAGATCGGTCGCTCAAGACAAAATCGTCCATGAAATCTTCGACGATATCGTTACTGATAACTAAGCCGATTTTATCATTCCCATTTCGTTTGTCAATCAGAATTCTATGTTGTTGTCTTTGTTCGAGTTGCAGTCGTTGCAATAAAACAAAATAAACGTCACAAAAATTTTTGAATTTTTTTAGAAATGAGAAAAAATAAAACACTTTGTAGGACTTTATTCATGTCTGCATTAGGCAAGATCAGTAGTGGAGGAGTTCCTCCACACATGCGATGCATGACTTCATGAATGGCCTGTCCTGCTAATTGTCAAAATGCACGAACCTCGCGATGTTTGTATGGATTTTGCATCGACGTCACTGTATGTGTGCTTTAGTCTTCTAACCCAGCCGGACTTTTTCGCATAAAGGAAAAATTCATTAATGTTTTAACGGATGATGTCAAGGGGAAAGTTAGAGTAGGTACTTCAAAATTCTAATGACATTGTCATCGAGAAAAGGTGTTATTCATCGCAATTCCCATGACAAAAAAGAAATCAAAAAATAAAAGAACAAAAACAAAACACAAAACCGTGTTTCATTTTCATTTCGTATCACTCCCGAACGATGACATTTTCTTGCGAAACAGGAGGTATCCACTCCAATCTCGATGACCAACTGGTGACATGTCCTCTCATGACGGCCAATGCCGCTTGTGTGTAAATTTCATTAGAAAGTTGGTGTAGAAACAGGAGGAGTCGCGGCTCTTATGTCATGCTGAAATCATTGATGGTTTCACCGGGACTTTTCCTGCTGGGAAGTGTCGTCAACGATTTGTTCAAGTCGTGCAGCCAGCATCGAGAACGGGCTCAAGGCTGTGGCGAAAGGGAATTTACTACATCAAAATAATCAGCTGATAACTGAAGGCTTCAATTATGTAAAAATAAACATAATATAGGATACACACAGTCCAATCCATTGTACAATGCGTTGGATCAGCGGATGTAATTGAATTTTACTCATACAGTAGTTTCGCTAAATAAGAAACTCGTATATAAGAAAAACCCGCTATTAAGAAAAGAATCTCAGGGCACCAAGTCCATTTATATTAAGCTCTGCACAAAAATGTTTGTATATAAGAAACTCGTATATGTATAAGAAAAGCCCAGCTTTAAGAAACTGTTTACTGTCAAATATCGGTTTTTATAAGAAAGAATTGTCTTATAAACGTGTTCTTATATAAGAAAAAACCGGATATAGGAATGAAATTTCTTGGCAAAATCGACTTTCTTATATAGCGAAACTACTGTACGTTCCAATGCATTGCACAACGTGCCATCTAATTTCACTTTATTTTATGTTATTAGTGGTATTCAAGCAACAGTGCAAATCGCAGTGTGCAATATTTGCACTGCTTTTTTTGTACGCAATTTGACAAGTGCAAATATTGCACACTGCGATTGCACTGTTGCTTGAATACCACTATTGTCTTTATTTGGGACTATTCGCTTCGTAGAAATAAAACTGATTTAAGTTGGTACAACAACGCTACAAACGTTCGATCGCGTTCCAATTTCAAAAAATCAAAACGTTTTGATTTTCGTCTACCGCTGCTAAAAACGATCCAATCTATCGTCCAATCTGTCTTGGTTGTAAAATGGATTGGACTGTGTGTATTTACATAACGATAGGTTGTACAACTAGTTATTGCCTAAGGGCTGGGTTACTCACATGAATGGGAAGTAAAACTCCCCATATACAAATGTATGGCGCAAACTGCAGCTGATAAAAATCCAATATAAAAGGCATTTACAAAATCATTGTAAACGTAAAAGCATGGCGTAGTAGCTAGAACAATCATTGTTGGAAATCTCTTTACCTCAACCGAATTATTTCTGTAACCATTCGATTACTAGGACTGTAAAGCCTCAAATACACCATTGAAGCATTTGAACAAATGCATGTTTGTCGGTGATGTTTGTACAAGCGGTTTGTACAACGTGTGAGTAAATAGGACTAATTTTTATCGAGAATTCACTGAGATCGGACTGAAAATACATGTTATGGATTTGTGCCTTAAGACATTTTGATAAAGAACAAAATTTCTTGTCAAGGACAAACGGGGAAGAGAGAAAATAGCTCGAATACCAAAACCGGCGTTAGTAGCGTACATTTTTGTTGTTATTGATACATGCCAAAATTCTTTTTAATGCCTAAATATCTGTATCTGTCAATGAACATTCAGTTTAATGAAGGACTGAAAACACATTAATACAAATAATTCGAACAAATTTTCATAACAATAAAACATCTAGTCGAATTGAAAAAAATCAAATTAACCA
The DNA here is from genome assembly GCA_020466095.1 of Chlorops oryzae. Lineage (NCBI taxonomy): Eukaryota > Metazoa > Arthropoda > Insecta > Diptera > Chloropidae > Chlorops > Chlorops oryzae. Next base: position 136,058,800 of record CM035806.1, read on the forward strand.
AAACTGCATTTTGTTTTCTCGCAAAGTTCAGTAACATTGTTGATCTATTTTTATGCAAGACATCACAGATGATGACAACAATGTTACTGTAATTTGTGAGTAAACAATGGATTTTTGATAAAGAATTGATTAATTTTCTATGTCAGACTAAGAGTATTTACTTTGTTATGAATAAATTTATGCTTCGAATACCAATAATGTATTAACCGGATTTTCACGTTCAGTAGACGTACATTTTCATTGAAGGAGAGTTTAGGCATTAAAAGAATTTTGGCACATATTTCTTACCGTGTGCATCGAGTCTTCGTCAGGGTTGGAACCTGGCGAAGAAGAAAGTGCAGCAGTTTTAACAAAAAAGGGCAGTAGATTTGAATTTTGCGCAGTAAAAATAAAAATCATTACAAATCTATTTTTTATAACAAAAATATATTTTAGTCTTTTCAAATAAAAAGAAAAAATAAACAAAAAGTACATTTCATGTAAATATTTCTCCATATTGCGCGTCTTCCAATGTGAAGCGAAGATTATTGGCAAGAGTTTTTTCTGTTATATCAGCTGTCAAACTGTTAATATCGCGACATATAAGCTTCAATGGAAAATCCAAGATGTTAAACAAGGACAACAATAGTATCTTTGTTACAAATAGAATTGCGGTGTTGATAATGTATAGCCAAAATTTGTACTTTTTTGGTAGTTATCGTTAGGAGTTTGGTTTGACAAAAAAAAATCGAGTGACACCAGGGACGAAAATCGCAGTAGATTTTAAGCTTTTCGCAGTGTCGCAGTAGATGTCAAAAATTTCGAATAAATAAAAACGCAGTCGATCTACTGCAATTGCAGTAAAGTTCCAACCCTGGTCTTCGTTAAATGTGTTATCATTAATCGATGGACATCATTAATCGTCGTCGGCTGCCTGTTTTACAGAACTCTCATCTCTCTCACACGATCGGTCACAGCTCGTTGGCGCCACTTTCCCTTTGCATACATAGTTCAAAAATATCTCGTTTGCCCTGCTTTCTATAAAGACACGCTTATGAAAATCCCGTGTTAAGTATTTCAAGTGGTTTTTTAATAAAAACTAAATCGGAAAATCCCTTAAAATGTCCCACTTTATCGTGCTATCAACGCTTCTCATGAAATAAAAAAAAAATCCCATTTGAAAACTCTCTCTACTCAAAAATTTGTTGATACATATTGCCAAATACAGCTGTTTTCAGAAGAACAATCAGCTGACCAGCGTTCGCTTTGTGGTTTTGTTTACATTTTTTCGTATTCGCTATTTATTTATTTACATACATACATGCATATGTAAAATTAAAATTGATATTTTTGTCGAATTTTCATTGAAAATTTGCAAATTATCTTTTTTAAACTTAGAGTAAAAATAAATAATTGCACTTAATTTAAATAAATATTTTAAGATTGTACCAGGTACAATTATCACATGAACAAACGAATGCACAATGCATAGCGATCAGTCAGTCGGACATAATCATGAGGCCCTGAGATCATGGGCTAAGAGAGCTGGATGGATTTCTCAATAGACAATTTCATTGTCGGATCTGTTGATCTGTTGATGCTTGTGATGGCGATGGTGCATGTGATGGCGATTGTGATTGTAATTGGAATTGTACTTCTTGCTTGGTACCATTCCGATTTTACTCTCGATCCAATCGAGATATGCCGTGACACGCATAAATCCTCCGGGTACGTTCGTCTCACAGCCTTCGGCGGGACCAAAACTGGTCACACCGACGACAATTTGTGTGCCCTTCAGTACCAATGGTCCGCCAGAATCACCCGAGCAGACTGTCTCATCCTCCAATCCTTTCGCACAAATGACACCCTTCGTCACGACATCGTATTCCTCGGCGCATTCCTCATTCGAAATCACACTCAATTCCGTATACTGCATCGGATCGGACTCGGATGTATCACTGATTGAGCCCCAGCCGGTGGCGACAACTTTTTTACCGATAAACTCCTCATGCCGCAGCTTAGTCGGCAGCATAGCAGGCCTTATGCGTGCTGTGAATATCACTGGCTCGGCTAGTTTAACTAGTGCAATATCATTCGCCGCTGTCACTGCATTAAATCTTTCATGCAATATGAACTTATTCGAACGCAACATCTGGCGGCCCGGCTCCAATGTGTCTTGGACACTCTTTGCCCCAAGATATACATCGAAGTGCGTAACACCGCTCACACAATGGCCGGCAGTTAGGATCCAACGTTGATCGAGCAGCGTCCCACCGCACAACACCCGTTTGCCCCATAATTGTTTACCAATCAGCATAACCTGGTAGGGGAATTTCTCTACTTTCCCATACTTGGATTGACCGACTGCATAGCTGCTGGACTGACGCACGAGCAGCGCCAACGCAACAAGGCACGCAATTGAAATGGCTTTAGAAGTCATCGTTCTGTTGATCATAATATGCCTCTGCTGTGGTTTTTCGAATTTTTTTCTTTTTACCTTCAATTCTCCGGAGTGTATTTCCTTTAAGATCTGATTTCGATGCTTTTAATGCAGCACTTTGAAATTTCAATGGTTTGTTCTTCTAACGGACTTCGCTTTATTTGAACGTTTCAAATTTTTAATTTTTTGGTTGTTTGTTTCTTTTATTTCTCTATTGGTTTACGGTAGACTTTCGCGCTCCAAAGAGCTGTTTCAATCTGAGCTCGTTCTTACTGAAACGCGAAATTTTATTTCGAAACTCGCTCAGTTCGACCGGCGTTTTGTCGCCCCATTGACGCAGCAGCCCCCTGCATTGATCGCGTATCGTTGTCATAACCGGGTCCTCATGATCATCGTGCTGGTGATCGGCGCCACAAAATTCCTCTCCGCTGATTCGTCGCTCATTCTAATTTCGGATATTCGCCGATTTCGGGGTTACCCGCGGTTACCATTATCGCGCTTGTTTTCTTCTCCTTTTATTTATTTTTGTTTGTTTTTATTTTCATTTTTATTTTCATTTTTCTTCTTCTTCTTCTTCTTCTTTTTTTTTATTGTTATTATTTTTTGTTTTGCTTTGTTTTGGTTTAAGTATTTTGTTTTGCTTTCGATTTTCTATTTTTTGTTTTTCGACGAAGTTCTAAATCGCTACTGCTCGTCAGTGCCATTAAGAGGAATTTTCGTTTAAAATATGGAATTTTCGAAGCACATAAAACGAGCCCAAAGTCCATCACAAAAAATAAACGCGCTTCGGTAGTTAATTCGATTATGATCATTTACGCATTCGGTCCATCAACAGTGACGTAGATACTTTTTAGTCATGCCGGAAGTAGATGAGTCTCATATCCATACAACATGAAGGACATGCATTTAGTTTTGTTAACCTCTTTCCCCATCCAAACATTGTCGACATTTTCCCCTACATAGGTAGGTGTTTTTGTAATTTCTTCAACCCCCTGATTATGTTTACTTCATCAAGCATTTTAGATCTGGTCTTCATCGACTCTCTTCTCGCTGTACAGCTGTAATTCAAATTGTAACGAACAAACTAAATGCTACCATACTCTTAAATTTGCAAAATTTAATCATTTAGGTGGCAGCATATCAAAAATAACTCGCGAGCTTAGCTCAGACACAAATCGCGATTTAGAAGTACGCATCGCCTGAATGGACGGCATTGATATTATATTATACAGTAGTTTCGCTATATAAGAAACTCGTATATAAAAAAAACCCGCTTTTAAGAAAAGAATGCCCTGTGTGCTTTAGTCTTCTAAGTGTCGTCAACGATTTGTTCAAGTCGTGCAGCCAGCATCGAGAACGGGCTCAAGGCTGTGGCGAAAGGGAATTTACTACATCAAAATAATCAGCTGATAACTGAAGGCTTCAATTATGTAAAAATAAACATAATATAGGATACACACAGTCCAATCCATTGTACAATGCGTTGGATCAGCGGATGTAATTGAATTTTACTCATACAGTAGTTTCGCTATATAAGAAACTCGTATATAAGAAAAACCCGTTTTTAAGAAAAGAATCTCAGGGCACCAAGTCCATTTATATTAAGCTCTGCACAAAAATGTTTGTATATAAGAAACTCGTATATAAGAAAAGCCCGCCTTTAAGAAACTGTTTACCAAAACCAAAAACTGTTTTTGTATGGAAAAAATTTGTATACTTATAAGAAACTTGGTTTTTATCAAAAATTTAACACCCCTATTTTCAAATATCGGTAGCTTATATGAGAGAAAATTTTCTTATGAACGGTTCTTTTTTATAAGAAAGAAATGTCTTATAAACGTGTTCTTATATCAGAAAAAACCGGATATAGAAATGAAATTTCTTGGTAAAATCGACTTTCTTATAAGTATAGCCATATATTACTATATATGTCACTCTCATAGAATTTGGGCGGGATATTTCGCGCCAGTTAGAAAGAGATGTTACTCGGCAGGCAAAAAAAGAGTGAGAGAGAAATACTTTTGGTGAGTACCTAAGTGAAAAATGCTCGGTTTGGTGGGTACCCAAGACCGTGGTGGGTACCCAAGACCGTGTTGAAAAGAGCCAATATAGAAACGGCTCCTGAGTGACATATATAGTTATATATGAGTATAGCGAAACTACTGTATTGCCATAATTTTATTATCGAAATAAACGATAAGAATTATACCCGATTATGATGGAATCCGGTGAAATATTTTCAATTCGAAACTTTTACATTCAATAAAAATTTTTTGACGTCAATACGTTTTATGGTCTTGTATGAAAATCCCCTCTGCATTTGTTTTGCAAAAAAAGTTTGAAAGAAAAAGCGCAAAAATTTACAAAAAAAAAAAAACATAAAAAAATCAAAAATCACAAAACTGAAAATAAACAAAAACAAGAACAAAAAATTATCTACAAAAATCCAGTTTTCGAAGTCGTCTGGAGCCACCGAGCTATGCGGTCAAAGTGCTTTGCATTTTTTCTGATGACAGTGGTGACAAATCATTTTTTCACTGGAACGCTGGTGTTATGGTTTATGGTCAATAGATCGGCGGGGACGGGGGTTTGAGTGAAGAGAGATTAAGCTGATAAGCTTACGAGAAATTAAGCTAGAGAGCAGACAAAAATACGTCATCAAGCGAATGACCTTGGAGACCTGAAGTGGGGTGCGAAATGAAGCGAATGAGAGAATTTGGAATTATCGAAAACCGGCAGCGTTGTTTATTTCGATTAAATGGAACGAAATTCGAATTTCTTTTATACTCTGCCCATTCTATGCCATACGTTGCTTTAGCTGGGCATATCAGTTTTAAAAAGATTTCGTCCGTTGGTCCGTCTATCCGTTCTGTAGTAAAATCCAGAGACAAATACAGTGGTCGTCCAGCACAGGAGTGTCATGGATTGGTTTTTTTCACATCGGCGATTGCGGATTTTCAAAACTCACATTTACGGATGCGGATGCGGATATGGTTATTTTAAGGAAATGAAACTTTTATGAAATATACAAATGAGTAATTATTAGATATAAATATACTTTCAGGAAGAATTGATTTTTTTGGAATATTAAACGGTTATAGTTCCCTAATACGTCATTTTAACACAACAGTGTTTTCGGAAAAATTACTTGGCATATCTTAAAGTGCATTTTGATGTTAATTTGGAACATTAAACTTCAATTCATACGTAGTATTGCGCTTGTGGCCTCGGTCTGCAAAATTTTCAATAAGGTTCTTTTGAACCGCATTACCGAGCCAATTGACCGCCAACTTAGAAAGGAGCAAGCCGGCTTTCGGCCCAATAGGTGTGGCGTTGACCACATAAATATTTAGCTTGCGACTGATTATAGAGCAGTGAAACGAATATAATTCGACGCTCTTCCTAGTGTTAATCGACTTCTTGAAAGATTTCGACTCCATTGATCGCGATGTTATTTGGCTTGCCTTACAAAGCGTGGGAGTTCCACACTGAAAGAAATATCGGCAGTAATATTGAATAAAAATTTTCGTAAATATTTGAATACGAATTTTAGTCAATATAACGAATTTTCTTCATGCTGACGAAAATATTTGTAATATTGCAGAAATTTTGTGAATGGAACGAATAAAAATTCTTTAATATGAGTTAAATAGTTTAATCAATATAACAAAATTTCTTCATAGGTACGAAAACATTTCTTCATACTAAAGAAATTTTCTTACATATGACAAAAGCTTTCGTAGGACATTTTAAAATTTAGAATTTTCGTATAAATGAAGAAATTTCTTCAATATGACGTAATTTGTTTGTTGATATGAAGAAATTTCGTTAATATAACAAAACGTATTCGTGAATATAAAGAAATTAATTTCGTAAATATGAAGAAATTTTTTCAATATGACGAAGAAATTGTCTTAAAATTAATTTATATATTAAATATAACGAATTTATTTCGTATAAATAATGAAATTTCTTCAATATGACTAATGTAATTCTTGAGATATGAAGAATTTCTTCAATATTACGAAAAATTGAATATTTTTAAGAAGTTCTTGGGGTTGATGAGTCTTAAGGCAGAAGATTCAGCGTCATAAGCAAAGTTCGTCCATGAAGTGAAAACGCCTTTTTTATGGAAGCAGCGAAATTGTGTTTAATTTGAAAATTGAAAATATTGCCAGCGCTATAAATAATCTAAGTTAGTATAGTTTTGGAAACTCTCCTAACTTTAATAATAAATAAATAAATAAAATTTTGAAAAATTTCTTTAAGTCCTTTCATAATATTTTAGAATTTTCGTCCTTTTAACCACACAATCATATTATATATACATAAAATTGTTTTTTAATTCTTATCGCGAGTCTTTATTTAGTCAATCATTATTGCTTGCAATGAGAAAGTTAATATACTGTTTTGTGTGTATGATATTTGGACGATTTTCTTGTCTATAAAAAATAGCAGATGTGAGACAGACGGGACTCACAACAGTTAATACATATGATGAAATTTTGAAATATATAAATATGAAGAAATTTCTTCAATATAACTAAGCAGGGTTGCGTATTTCAATAAATTTCTTCATATTGAAGAAAATCGTTCGTAATATTGAAGAATTTTATTCAATATCAATAATTATTTTCGTAGATATGAAGAAATTTCTTCAATATAACGAAGCAGGATACAATACTTGAAGAAGTTTGACTAAAATAATTTCGTAGATATGAAGATATTTCTTCAATATAATGAAACTTTTTTCCTGATTTGAATTTTTTCATATTCAATATCGTCTTTATTCATATTGATTGCTTTTTTTAGTTAGCTCTATTTTTACTGCCGTTTCTTCAATAACGCAGCCCATTTCTTCAATATTACCTACGGATTTTTTTCGGTGCAGAAAAAATTATCAATGTCATCAAAGCTCAATATGAGAGAGCCTCTGCGAGAGTCGTGCACTGCGGTAGTGCTAGCGACCCTTTTAATACACAAACCGGTGTCAAACAAGGATGCCTCTTGTCCCCTCTACTATTCGCAGTGACCTTAGACTGCATAATAAAATCAGTTGCTGCCAGAAGACGAGGGATCACGTGGAGGGTCAATCAACATCTCTATGACCTTGAATATGCCGACGACATAGTTTTACTCGCCTCAAACAAGGAACATATGCAAGCAAAAATCGACGATTTATGCGCTACAGCCGCGGCAGCGGGACTGCGCATAACGTTTCAAAGACTAAAGCATGCACGATCAAAACATCTCACAAACCGACTTTTAAGGTAAACAACGAGAAAATAGAAAATGTCAACCATTTTTGCTACTTAGGAAGCATAATTACCACTACGGGCGGCGCAACACAAGACGTTCAAAGCAGAATAAATAAAGCACGAGCTGCTTTCGCCAGTTTACGCAATATTTGGCGCTCAAACGAATTATCCACGGCGACAAAAATTAACGATTACAACGCATACGTCAAATTCGTGCTCCTCTTTGGTTCCGAAACGTGGCTAGTTAGCGCTGAAATAAGGCAGATGCTACAAGTCTTTACTCACCGATGCATACGCAACATACTTAAGATCTGGTGGCCCCGCGTAATCTCAAATGAAAACCTCCTCCTACTCACTAGGCAAGAAGACATAAACATCCAAATTAGAAGGCGCAAGTACAACTGGTTGGGCCACACGCTCAGGAAGCCGTATGATGAAATTTGCCACGCAGCACTAGAGTGGAACCCGCCAGGCTCCCGAAGGCGAGGACGACCACGAACCACTTGGCGAAGGACAATCTTGAATGAAACCGGCAAATCTTTCAACGAACTTAGATACTTAGCTTTAGACCGAAATAACTGGAGATTCTATGTAAATAGCCTATGTTCCTGATGGAATATGGCATAAAAAAAAAAAAAAACATTAGGATGCTAGGCACCGAGATCTTGAGGGTAAGTACTAGAACGGTATGCCTGAGGTCAATGACTTCTATAGAGGCCATATTGGTATCCTTGCGACAAAAACATTGATGTACCAAACTTTTAAAATCCGACAGTAAACACCAGAGTTATGAAGAAACATACAAATGCGCGACCTCTACGTTCGATAGAAAAAAACAATTTGTTTTCTATTCGTAATTGTCTTGCAAAAATGCGTCATAATCGCTGGTATACGGCGAACTTTTTTTTGAGGTACGGTCTAATGTAAATATATTATACATAAACATATTTATTTATTATTTTTTCAAGACATCTTAATGCACTTTTCTGATGGACTATGCCCTTCTTAACACGAAAATATTAAATAATTAAAACATGTAAAAGAGCTAAAGTCAGTCAAGCCCGACTTTTGATATACCCAGCGTCCCGAAAATATAATTGACGCATTATTTTCTGCCTTTCCTTTCATAAGGAGAGTTCATTTAGATGTCCTGGGCAAAATTGCTATTAGCTAGTGTAATTTGTTTAGATTTCGGGGCGCACAGTGTAACGAGCCCATATATGCTGGCGACAAAAATAGAAAGATTGCTCGCAGAGTAATGAAATTTGGCACCATGCGATATTTTGACCCAATTAAGAAAATTTTTAAGTTTCATCAACATTTTCCACGCCCAACACCCACCATACAATTTCGCTAAAGTGCTTTAAAACGAAGATCGCAGTTCATCGCAGCCAATTTTTTTTTTTTTTTTTTTTGGATCTATTAGGGTAAGGTCACCTTAACGGGACTGTCACTTCGATTGGACCACTTCAAAATTGACTATGTTGTGACAGTTGAAATGTCAAACTAATATCACAGCCAGCTTTACTCCAAATGTCAACATCAAGTTATAACGTTTCCAGCTGAGCACACGTGTTTTTGTTTAAAAACGAGCGCTTAAAAAAAAAGTGAAAATAATCTGTGTTTTATAACAATTTTTATCTTTGTGCCTCCTACGAATAGTGTCAAAAACGACTTGTTAAACTTAAGAAGTACCTATATTTCTTGTTAGTTTGGGCATCGAACTTAATAGTTCAAAGTCATTTGGAAATTTAAGTAGATGTTGGAATAAGTTTTGGTGGCTTAATTAAAATCGCATGATTCACCTTGAGTGGGCCAATGATTGCAATCTTGAGTGGACCGTCAAAATTTTTCATTCTTAGTATAAATTTAGCATGTTTATGGATGTAAATAGACTTTGAAACAGTGTTAACTAGTTTTATGAGCTTTATTAAATTTTTTTCTGATTTTTAAATAGCATTTGGCCATGTCGTCGAGTAGTGCATCAGTACCAAAGGCTTTTTTACATGCAAACATTGTGACTCGGATAATGACACTTAATCCGATGCTGCGTAGCCAAAGTTGTGTAACGATTTTAATTAAACCGATTGCCTGTCAATAAAAGTTCAAATACTTTTTTAGTTGTGTGGTTTTTTTGGTCTTTCGAACGTTTGTTTTTTTTTTTAATTTTCCTCGGATGGTCCACTCAAGGTTGCGTTTATAAATAAAGCAAATTTTTACATGAGATCATATTGCTAATCGTTGCTTTTGTGACGTCATATTGTTTCGCTAAAGCAGTAACACTTGCACCTTTTTGTAATAAGTCGAGAATATTTGCTTTTTCTGGCAATGTACGCACTTTCGGATTTTTTGAGCTCATTTTTTTACGCACAACATTCACGAGCACGAGAAAACAACTGAACAAAAAGGGCAAAAAATACCATTGTATTGCACAAAAGGAGAATCCCGGATTTCGGAAAAGACTATATACAGTGCACTCTCTCTTAACCGGACACCTATGGGACGGACCGAAAGATATGTCCGCTTAAGAGGAAACTATTTGAGAAGCAGGACCACTAGATCATTCCCAAAAAGTGTCCGCTTAAGAGGAGTGCTCGGAAGGAGAGAGTACACTGTACAACGTATTTTAACCGTTATTCAAACTAAAATTTTCTATTATTGAAAGTTGACCTTTTAGAGCTTTGTTTTTTTTTTTACGTTTTAGAGTACGCAATGTAAATAAAAAAGTGTTGACGGTTTGGGATATTGACGAAATAGGGTGTTGCCGCTATCCCGAGAGCACTGTATCTTCAAAAGGTCGTTCATTCAACGTCGGAAAATTTACGACCGCAAAATCTACGAAGACATTTGCTAGCCCTGTATGAATCCCACTAATTTTTTTTTTTTTTTTTTTTTTTCGAAATATATCAATATATTTTAATTTGGAGCAAACAGAAGCAAGACGCAAATCACATCAATTCCAAATTTAGCTCGTAAATTTAAAGAAAATATTAATAAGTTGAAAAGATTTTTTTTATTTTGAGAAGCAACAAATTTAATAGCATCGAAATTAGTGAGGTTGTTTATTTAATTTTTCGAAATATTTTTATGCTTTTCATTCAATAAAGTAGCTTAGCAATTTAGAGGGTAATTGATTGGAATATATATATTTTTTTTCGTTTTCAGAAATTTATTGGCTGGTCTAGCCAGCCCATAAACATTATTAATAAATATATTTTTGACGCATAAAATTCATTTACACATGGCGGCATACGGTATGGCACATGCGCGACAACGCAACGCCGGTGGATCCACGGAAAGAATGCCGTCAATCACTCTTTTTTTTCGCACTTCTTTGACGCGTTTCTTCCCCCAAGCCAAGTGCGTAGAAAAAGCGTACAGGGAAAAAAACGCATCCGGAAAAAATAGAATCGAGCAAAACAATTCGAAGAGCTAACCCTGTAGTAAACAGTTGGGCAATTATCTGAAAAGTACTACATATTACTTTTACCAGAACTAGAAGAACCAGTGCAATTTTTAGATAAGCTTCCACCATAAGTATCTATACTAGTGATAATTGGAATAATCATATGCGTTCATTAAAGTTGAATTACAAATCAATCCATTGTGACTGAACATAAATGTTTCTCCATGATGTAGGTACTTAAAGAAAAAGGAATTAAAAATCAACGATTCTGGTAGCCCTTTCCCGTAAACAGCACTAGTATTTAACTGGTAAAAATTTACCCAATTGCCTATAAAACTACTAGAATAATTCTGGTATATTCCCCATAGCGTTTCAATTATAAACAAACATTTCTCTAACACTGATCTTCTTAACGCCCTACAAAATCCTACAAATTTCAACATTGGTTTAATCAATAACTTTTTAAAGATGCTATAAATACAGATTTTATTTAAAAAAAATTTTTTTTAATTAGTACTAAGTACTTGCAAACCGATCTACAATTTAAGTTCTGGCCATGGTTTTATTTTGGTTAATACTAGAGGATTAGTCACTATATCTCTTTCTTTGTTAGCTATCTAATTTATTGTACCTATAGTTAAATTTCAAACAAAAATAAAATACATAAAAAAAAATTTTGGTGGATACTGCACTAGTCCTGTGCAGATGTTATACTGATTTTCTACAAAGTTTTATATGGGCACGGGTATATAAAAGCAGTAGCGTAGCGAGAGGCTGGGTGGTCGAACGGGACAGCCGCCCTGGGCGCCAAATCATATTTCAATATTTATGAAGGTACTTTTATTGAGGCTGGTTGGAGGGGGTGGAATTTCCTGCATTGTGCCCATATCGTTCCCTGGGTGCCGAAATGTCTCGCTACGCCACTGTAGGAACGAACTAGTACTGGTGGCTTTTGCACTAGTAAAATACTAGTACAGCACTAGTTGAAATTTCTGCAAGGAAGCTTGCTGGTTTTGAATGTTGATCGAAAAAAAGTCTTAATTATTGTTTAGAATAAATCAGAAAACGACGCATTTTAAAGTGAATTGGCGCCGACGTTTTGAATTCCATTTAAAATTTATTAGCGCTTTTAATCGTTTGAAATATTTGTGGATTGTAATTGGCACCTTCTTGTTTTTAATCGTTAATTTATCGACTGAGCTAAATGATTTGAAGAGAAATACAATGTGTCTTATATGCATGTCACATAAGTATAAACGCGTTTTTTTTTTTTTTTTGCTCCTGAGAATTTTTTAACGGTGAAGAAGTAAGTAAATCTTTTGGAAATGAAAATATCTTCATTGTTCGGATATTAAAATTGTTAATTTTTAGTATGTAGAAGTGAACGAAAACAGCTTTTTGTGGTGTAGATGTGGTTAGTTTAGTGCGTCTCAACTTAACTTAGTGAATCAGCTGATTCGATGGACCTAGGGAATATTGTATGGCTGTTGCTGGGAAATTCCACGCAAAACGGTCCTACAGGTGACACCCGTCACAGCCATTCTGAGCAGAAATTAGGTAATTTCATTGATTTAAGGCTTCGCTTCAGTTCGGTAAGAAATACCCGCGGAAATTCCTAGCCTTTTTCGCCGATGAAAAAAAAGGTATAATAATATTCTAAACAGTCCTGACGGCATAAACAGCTGATTTAAATTTCAATTTAAGTTTGCACTTCGAAATGGAAACTTAGTTGAAAGTATTATTAAACAACCTCACAACCTGTCACTTTTCTGCACGATACTTTTTTACTGAACTGCGGCCCGCCGCACAGTGATTTGAGCCCATACAAAAATTGGTAATAAATAGAAGGAGTGCTCCCATCATTATGAAGTTTGTCACATATGTTCATTTGGAGTTGCTAATTCCAAAAATTTAATAAAATTTAATGCAGATCTTACACTTTTCTCAGAAATTACGCTTTTTATTAAAATTGTAAGCTTTATCAAAGCATTGTAAAAAATAAATAAAAGCGATTTAAGACCCATTTTAAAATACACGTATGTCAGTGGCGGGGATCAACGGGGATGAGATTAATACAAGTTCTTCAAGTTAATGAACTAACCTAGAAATAGTTGAAAAAATTAAAGAGAAGCTTTTAGATGTGTTTTAGATGTTGTCCACTACAAATCGATGATTTTAAAAATTTTTCTTAAATTTTACAATAATTTATGCTGGTATGCTGGTTCTCCTTATCTTCCATCCTTATCTGCCCCTATCTCCTCATATCTCCCCCTATCTCCCCCTATCACCGCATGTATACCCCTCTTTCGCCCTGTCTCTCTCTCTCTCTTTCTCTCTCTCTCTCTCCCTCTCTCTCTCTCTCTATTTCGCCCCTCTCTCCCTCTCTCTTTTCTCTCTCTCTCTCTCTCTCTCTCTCTCTCTCTCTCTTCGTGAAAGAGGATCTCTCATCGTGTTTTTTCGTGTATGTTACTCCGTCGCTGTCTACCATCCTATGTCCTATATACTGTCTACTCACCCTGCAGTAGTGATCGGGTAAATTTCCTAAGAAGGACTGCCCGATTATATCATGGCAGTTCGCTCCATCAGATTCGGCTAGCCGGGGGTCGGTAATAAACGGGTTGGCTTAAGGGTAATCTGCAAATGACACTTTCATCAACTTAGAATATATATATAATAAATTGGTTTTTTACTTTCCTTATATGACTTTCCTAAGACCAGACCAGATAAAATTACGTCAATTGACCCAAAAAAAAAAACGTACCTACGGTCATATTTCGTTCAAATAATGTGATCAAGGTCAAGCGTCTCGCCATGGCTAATGACACATTTTTCAACAAAATCAAAATACTCAAACTTACTCTCACTCTCCCACTCTCTCTAATTTCTCAAATAACATTAATAAATCCGCTCTTGAAGCGAAATCATAAATGGGACAGTAACCCAGCAGAAAACTCTATCAAGAATCCAATAAATTATGTGACCAAAACACAAAATAAACTACAGCAATACTAATTTACATTTGGCTTACGAAATTGAACAATCTTTTAGTCTGTCTTGGCTTTCAAAAGAAAAATGTGCATGAATTCCCAGTCGGGTGTTACAAACCCATTCCCAGTTCGATTCGTGATTGATCGATCGATCGTCTGAATAAAAATAAAAAACCAAAAAAATAAAAATAAAAATTATAATAATAATAATAATGACCAGCCAAAGCAATCAAAATCAATTCAAATGTATCACAAATCCGACCGAACGAGTCCGAGTCTGTCTCATCGCTCAGCGCATTTATGTACGTCAATCTCCAATGAAGATCATAACTGCTTTCGATCGATCGTCCGCGGCTGTGTAGAACCAGTAGCCAAATCAGAATCACAAACAAATCGGCGAGAATGTCGGCCGACGAGTTTTAAAAAAACGCTAGCATAAATAAAACTCGAAGCGCGATCTCATCGCGATCACAATCTTCAATCGAAGTAAGATGCATTAATTGATTAGATTCGCGTCGCCTCCGTTGCGGTTGATTCATTGGGTTTTACTCCGATTCCACAATCATTATACAAAACAAGAAAATAAATTAGCTGGAAGCGATCGTGTCGGATCATAAAGTATCTGTTTCCATATATAGTTAACATTAAACATCCAGTTTTAACTTCAAATCGTAATTTCTGTGTCTTTCTTGTCTTTAATAAAAACCCTTTTGATTTCATTAAAAATAGAACAAGGAGCGCCGTTCCCTGCAAAATATGTTTACTCTTTTTTTCCTGCGATCAAGACAGATCAGTCTATTGTAAGCTCCAAACGTGATAATGAACCTAGCGACCGCGGATAAAAACGCAATAAAAATCTGTGTATACAGTGCACTCTCTCGTAAGCGGACACCTACGGGACCGAAAAATATGTCCGCTTAAAAGAGGGTTCCGCTTAGGAGGGAACTATTTGAGGATCAAGAACACTAGAGCGAAAAATTGCCCGTTTAGAGGCGTGTCCGCTTAAGAGGAGTGTCCACACGGAGAGAGTACACTGTACTACTTACATGGGGTATAAGTTTGATTCAGCGACTGTTTTCATATATGAGTATTTACTGTAGGGCCCTAACTACGGTTGGGGAAGCATATCTGCTTTTGAATAACATACTCTCTCTATATTTAACGCATCGGCCGACCTGTCGACATAAGATCAGAGAAACTAGTCCTTCCTAGGGGTTCCTTCGACACTTAAGATTGACCACAAAAGAAATAAATAATGTAAAAAAATTTTTTAGTTTAAAGGTTTTATTGAAAATAATGTAAACCAGAAAACTAAAAAACATATTCGGTACGTCCCAGGATCCAGTCATCACCCCCCAACGTGAAAATACGTAATACATGAACTTTGTAATTTAACGATTCATTTATAAATTCAAAGAAGAGGAACTATGCATTATCAGGTTATCGGATTTGTAAGGAGTAGAAGATTTTTGTTATATTTTCTACCAACAACAACCAAATTGACATGTGCTTACAGTTTCAATTACAATGGTAATGCACGATATTCCTCGGACACCGCTGTACAAAAATTCATTGCTAACGTAATGGGTAGTTATGTTGAATGTTTAACTTACTTACATTTATAAGATTCGACCCCCAAAAAACAAACAAACAGGGCAAACTAAGCAAAACCTTTTAAAAAACAGGTCTTCACTTTCTTACTTATAGGGTATCTAGGGATATTTAGATGACTCGGGCCCCTTCCAGAAGCCGTGGCCCACGAGAATCGCCCCTGAACCCTCTCTATCGCTCGACAAACCTACGTATCGACGAAAATACTTACTGAGTTTTTTAAAAATAGATCGGAAAAGAAAGCGCACAAAGCCAAAGAAATAGCCAAAAGTTCCAAAGAACTGGATAATAAAAGAATGACATTTTTTTTGTGGCTTGTGGTTTTAAGGTCGTTTGGTTTTTAACAAGTTCTGTTAGGGAATCCCAGCAAAAAAATTTTTTTTTTAATTTAAGTTCCTGAGTAAAGTTTTATGTGATAATTCTTATTTAGTTCTTTTCTCTTTTGATTTAAAAAAAAATTTATTTGCCCCGGATTATATTTTCAAGTTTATTAATCGTCGAGTTCCTCTTTTCGAAATGGCCTACTAATTATGTATTTCGAACTTTAGTAGTCCCTGTTAAAAATATCACTTTCATTCCGTATATTTAGTTTGTTAGTTTTGGTAGTTTTGACGTAACGTAACGTAACATAAATTATCTTAACTGAATCAGCTGATTTGATTTTTAAAAAATCACTTTCATTCCGAACTATGGAATGAATACGGAATTCATATTCTTTTTTAAATCAATAAGTCTTGCTTTTTATATTAAAAAGGCTTCTACTTAAAGCGATAAGGATAACTTATCAAAAGGTCACTTTTATAAGAATGTCATATAGTTTGATTGATATGCTCACCTTATTATTTGAATATATCAAGAAGTTTTCCATATCCTTCAACAGAAATAATGAGATATTCACATTAAATATATGAGAATATCTATTAAAATGTTTCAATAAGATTTTCTCTATGCATTCAAAGAGTTTTCTCTATGGAAAAAGCACATCGTTCATATAGTTTAAGAAGATTTCTCTATAAAATCGCTCAATAAGGGGATCTTTTTGATTTTATGTGGTCATATTTTTCTGTGTGTATTCTTAAAAAAAATCCTGTTCCAAAAACTGTTTGTTGAAAGAAAAAAATTTTCTGCATTTTACGGGTTAACCTTAGCTCTGACCGAAAAAACATCCATTATCAGTCCAACTTATTTTCAATATGGGAAACTTTTTCACATTAACCGTGAAACTCTATCTCAACAAGGTAATGGAATTACCATAGAAAAACTGGGAAAAATTTGTCTCTTGTCATCAACGGGGCCAATGCCAATCTGAGAAAGGCGACAATGATGCGAGACTTAGTACATATTTCTCAGTAAAGAAATATTTTTGATTCTGTATCATATTGGGCTTCTCTAATAGCTTAAAATAGCGCACATTCGAACATGGTCATATTTCATTATGCTGGAATTTAATGAAAATGAAAACACTATTGCTCAGAGCTCGTCTTGTTACATACATACATATGATTAAATCCACAATTCCACAAGATATTGATGTGCATCAAAAAATTTATTCAAATCGCGAGTAGCGACCTTTTTCATTTCTCTTGGTTAATCGGAAATGTACAGGTGACCCCCAGGAAGGAAAATTTGATGGTCGAAAATATGAGTGCGGTCGCGCCCATAAAAAAATGCCATTAAAGAACTCTCTCATATCTATCTTTTGCTTTTTGGGTCATCAAAATGAAAGCCAAATAGTTCGCTGCGCAGAAGAATGACGTTCAGCTTTTGTCAAACACTAAAGAATGTGCGAAAATTTTCGGATTTGCCTAAACTCGCATTGAAATCGACATTATTATGAATATTAACATTAATAAACAAAATAATAAACACAAAAATGGAAAAAAAAGAATGGAAGTTTTATCATTCAAATAGGTTATTTCCATAAAGATATTTCTTTTTAATTTGAATCAGTCGTAAGCGTCGCGATGGCGCCTCACAAAGATTTTATATGCGAAATTCGAATCGAATCGATTGAACTAGTTTTTCGGTGCCTGCATTTCGGGCTCAGGAATGTCGCTCATTAGAATAAATCTATTTCCCTGAAAAAAAAAAAAAAATAAATAAATAAACATTAATAAACGTCAGTGGGTGTTTTTCTAACCGTTGAATATGCATAATTGAAAACTTCCACGTAAATCTTTTTGTTACGCGCAATTTCTCGCTTAACATTAATTTGATTTGTTTGTTTTTTAATTTCTTCCTTGAGCAATTCCACTCGTTCCTGGTGTATTTTTAACATTTGATTTTTTTTTTTTTTTTGAGCAATCATTTTACACGATTGATCGATGCAAATAGCGATGCAAGTAGCGAATTTCACCGTATAAACGGCGAGAACAAATCTAACTCCCGATTAGGTAGCTCACTAACACTGTGGCCAATTTAGCGGGATCTCTGCGGAATTATAAAGACATTTATGATCGCTAGTAGAGTTTTAGGCTAAAAAATGGGTCAGGGAAATTCGTACGGGTCCTCATGGGACTAGGATTTTGTTTTTATAATATCTTAAAATAAAATTTTAATAAACTTTCGCCTTGTTTAGTGGGATATACCGCTTAAAAACTCGCAAACAGTGCTCACTAACATATAAATAAGAACTATGTTTATACGTTTATATATATAAAAATTAATCGCAAGTAGTTAAGTCACCGTTTATACGATAATCCAGAAACACGATTAAAATATGGTTTTTCGTGCCAGCAGATTGAAAATAAATCGAAATGGTAGCACACATTCGAAAATATGTGATTTTAGTTTTTGTAATTTTCCATTAGTAAGTGATAAAATGTCCGATTCGGATATATTTATTCTCCTTTCAATGTAATTAATGCCAAAGCGGAAGGATATTCATATGAAATCATGCTGCTTTCCCATTATTGAATTCAACACCGCTGCCGGATCGTCAAAAACAGCAAAATCTGCGATAAAAGTGGCATCATCTGGCCACTTAGTGATCTAGCGTGTTAGATTTGTTCTCACCGTTTATATGGGCTCTACGCAGATATGCAGGAAGTATGGAGCTCGTTCTTGTGAAGAAAGGAAATCAGAGTTGAAATTTCGATGACAGGTCGACAAAAATATAGAAAATGTATGATATAAATGCAGCCCTACATGTTCGATTTCTTTTCATCTGCGTATGCGTTGAAGTATCAGAAGTAACTCTAAGTACTTCTTCGTTTTTTTCCATGTGTTTAGTATAAGATATTTACTTTATTATATTTAAGGCGATCGTATAAACGCAGTCATAAATTTGTTTTCAACAAAGCAGCCGTTCATCATACGCGACAACAAAGTTAGCGTTGGTGGCGACATTTTCATTTAGTTTTTGGTCCGCTATCGCCGAAATTTTCATTTGAAAATGTTGGAAATGGTCTGCGATAGCGGCGCGAGAAAATTGAAACAAAGAAGGAATTCTTGGAAATGCTTGCTGCTTTTCGGTCTGCCATCGGTTTCAAAAACTTTTCAGTCCGCTTTCGCCGCATTTGTTCCTTACTATTCATGAACATTTTCGACCTTTCATTTTTCACTAATGTCATCAATGAATTCATAGAAGAACATTTTCATGTCCCGACTGGGACATACAATAGAATATCCCAGAGGGAACTGTGTACAAGAGGTGCGCGAACATCTGCATAGCACAGACTACGATGCTAAGATACGGTAACTGTTCACACACTAGCTTTGTTGTTGTTTTTTTTTTTTTTTTTTTTTTCAATTTAAGTTTATGGTCACCGTAACTTTAGCCGATATTTAAAATCATTTTGAGGCCCTCTGAATTTAAGAGTTCCAAAAGGGCATATTTTTTAAACATCTACAACACCAAAGATACAGAAGGAAATTTAATAAAAATCGGACGAACTTCGGAATTGCAAAAATTTTTGGGTCTAAGATTTCATTGGACTTGCTTAGCTCGAGCCCACCCACTTGCTTAGAATTATGTACATAGGTACTTCTTATAAGATCAGTTCCCTAACATTACCGCTTGAATCGCGAAAATCGTTCCATAAATAAAATTGAAAAAAACTAAACTTGAAATTCGAAAAAAGCAATAAAACAAATGGAATGTGATAAATGGGGTATTACTTTATGGCTCCATAAACGAAGTCATTATATCAGACAATTCGTGGAGAGCGTTCATAAAAATTACTCTTTCGATCTACAAAAATAAAAAAAATCCAATTTGAATTTCAAATTGAAATAAACCGAATTTCTGAGGTCTTGAAAATAGATTCTCGGAATTTTTTTATCCATTCCTTTTTCTAAATCCCGTTTAGATAGCGATCAAAAATTTATGTAAATATTCCATTATTTAGTTTTTTTTTTGCAAATTTATTTTATTTCACTAACCTACATTTTTTGTGTATGAAATAATATAGAACAATAAAAAATCAATGTGTATTTATGCGAGATTATTTTCAATTCGAGAGAATTCAAAAGGTTTCTTTTTCGGCGTTCCCTTTACACAAAAAATTATGCCTCTGGACTTCCACCATTCGGAATAAAAATACTTTTGATTCTCAATGAAAATTCTAACAAAATTCCATTTAATTATTTGCATAAAAAATTCAATAAGTCAAAGCCCTGCGGACAGTGCAGCGCCCTTTTCAAAAACATCTCTCTCTCTCTCTCTCTCTCTCTCTCTCTCTCTCTCTCTCTCTCTCTATCTTTATCTCGATCTCACTCAAACTGTTCGTCTGATGCTCTTCTGCTGATGTTCTGCAGGTGATCAACCTTCAATTTTGACAAAGAATTCGGACTTGTCACACGTATTTAAATGGCGCTCTCTGATTCAATCGGTGATTAGCACTTTATTGATTTCTCATCCGATCGTATCGTTTTTTTTGCATCGCATCGAGAATACGAGTATAAACCTGTCATGACCGAGAACAATTCGTTCAACGAATATAACAATAGCACGATCTTGCGGATTTATCGCCTTGACAAACAATTTAAATTGGTGATTATTAAAATTTATAGCTCAAGATGCTTACGTTTAAATATAAATTCAGTAAATTAGTGCTGGACAGCTCGAAATGATCGATAGGTTCTTGATTTTTTCACCGAATGAGTGAAATGAACCGAATTATAATGGGAGATGTAATCGGTCACAGATGAATCATGTCACCGAAACGCGTACTTAACTATAATTTTTTTTGTAGCCTTTTAATACTTATTAAAGAGCAAAGAGTAACAAGAACTTCATTTGCGTCCTCGTTTGAAGGACCTACCAAAATCACGACTATGAAGACGACCTTAGAATCAATAAGCCTTCATTTGAGCCTTACTATACTTACAATTTTTACTTTTAGAATTAACTTCACTAAATAACTTCTTCCACATTAGAAAAAGCTAAAAAAAAACAAGCAATTACTTTTGAATTTTTTACTTAAGCTTATAATCCTTTAAGTGAGGGATTAAAATATAAAATAATCAAATCAAATGAAAGGCGTAAACGAAGATAGTAGGACCACACAGTGCCATCTTTACGCATGGGCCCAGGGCCCCGCGGTCTGAGGGGCCCCCAAAAGTTATAATACTTATACATTATCATACATTGAAAGGGCATCACTTTTCTGCATGCCCAGGGCCTCCCTCACGCTAAAGACGGCGCTGGGACCACTACTACTAGTCCCTTCCTAATTCCACTTGTAATCTATTCAACTGACCTTTTTAACATGTGCCTGGCATTGGAGAGGGGCTAGTCCGCAAAACGGCTGACCGTAGGTACGTTCTTTTTGGGTCAATTTTCTAAATTTTGTCTGGTTTTAGAATAGTCAAATGAGCAATGAAAAAACAATTTGGTAAATATTTGTTATAAATTTGTTATTTTACCAATTTTTTGTTCATTTTAAATTTTTGTTTTCACAGCAGCTGTTAGTTTAAAAATATGAGTAGAGCAAAATGGCAATATAACATATTTTTTGTAAGTTGATGGAAGTGTCATTTACAGAGTAACCTTAAATCAACCCTTTTAATGGCGTTCGCCGGCTAGACGAATTTGATGGAGGGAACTGCCATAATTGAACCGGTATGGTTTGGAGTGGTCAGAGGGCAGTCCTTGGAATTCGGGAATTTTTTTTGTGTTGGATAGTCCATTTATCGAGGAAGGCTTTAGGCTGTTTAACATCACACGCGAAAAATCAGAGAGAGAGAGAGAGAGAGAGAGAGAGAAGAGAGAGAGAGAGAGAGAGAGAGAGGGTGAGAGAGAGAGAGAGAGAGGGAGGGAGAGAGGGAGGGAGAGAGAGAGGGGGGGAGAGAGAGAGGGAGAGAGAGAGAGGGAGAGAGAGAGAGGGGGAGAGAGTGGGGGAGAGAGAGGGGGGTAGAGAGAGGGGGGTAGAGAGAGGGGGAGAGAGAGAGGGGGAGGGGGGGAGATAGATGTTGAGAGATAGGGGCAGATAAGGAGAGATAGGGAGAGATAGGGAGAGACAGGAACATACAAGAACATACAGGAACAGAGAGGAACAGAGAGAGAACGAGAAAGGGTAGTTAATAAAGCTCAATATCCAAAGTATCGAGAGCCCGATGCATGACACCGAGGCGAGACGCACAAAAATTTCAATACATTATACAATACAATATGGCTCAAGCTCCAATGTATCATTATATATGTATGTATACTAGAGTGGCCCAGAATCGTATGGAGCTTTTTAAAGTTGCTCGAATGTTTCGGGCCAAGGCGGAAATTTGTTCGACTTTATAAGAGATTGGAAATGGTGCAGTTTCAACTAGATTGCGCAATATTTGGAGGAGCTCCAGAGGCTTGAAAGTCGGAAAAAGTTGAATTTTTCGCATACACACCCTATCTTAAAAAGTATAAATTTTTGCCAACTTTTGTTTTTTGCTAAAGAAGGATTTACTAAATACACACTCAAAATGGGCTTACTCATTTAAAGCGCATTACAAATACTTGTAATACGATTTTTTTAGTGTTAGAACGAATTGTTGGCTTGAGTGAGCTTTCAATAACAAAAGTGTAATTTTCTCAATTTTAGTGTAATTTTAAAGGTATACAATACTGAGCATTCTTTTTTGCCATTAAATTGCCTTTCTAACGAAATTAGTTATAATAAAATTGGTAACTACTGGACAAAGTTATGATACAAAATCCCATGATTTTTTACATTAATATTTTAACCTGTTTCCAAGGCTTGCAAAAAAGCAACTTTATGTAACTTCTGCCATCAAAATTGATCGCAATATTCAAAAAGACCATTTAACTTTTAAAACAAGCTCAAATTGAAGAGAATCGGTTGATATTTGCCGTTGCTGGGAACATTTTCGTACTGACCTGGTTTTTTGTAATAGCCTAATTTTGACTTTTTTCATTGCTCAGCGTCCCTTGAAAAAAACTTGTATGAATTTGTAAAAAATCTTATCCTTGCGCCTTAAGAGGATAAAATAACGGTTTTATAGGAACAAATTTTTCTGAAAACGGCTTACGAAAACCAAAGTTACAAAGGTTTTAAGTTGAGTAATTTTTCGATTTTTTCCCAAAATGCTGTAGAAGTCGAAAGTTAATAAGAAAAACTTATTGAAAAAATTGCTGTAGTTATTTTAATTTTGATTTATTGGTTTTTTTTTTTTTTTTTTTTTGAAGCTTGAATTTCAAGTGTTATGATTTGGCTTAGCGCATTCTTATGGAAAATGATTGAGACTTCTTTTCTCACAGCCACTCTGCTTGATCAATGTTATTGCCAAATGACTTTTTCCGACGTTGTCCTCAAATTCACAGTCATCGTAAACCAAAGAATCGCTTAAACAAACAAGAAAATTATTAATTACATATAACAATTAAGTAAGGTAAAGTCTCACGGTTAGGCCCGTGTCATTGTTATAACCAGCTTCCCGACAAGATTGGCGCAATAACGCAGATTCTACACCTTTCCGTACGGAGGTTACAAAAAATCTTAATTTTCGGGCGTGGCAGTGACAGGAAAGCGCCACTATATTTTTAATTTTTAGTCCTTACGCCTTTCCGTAAGAAAGTTACGATAAACGATTACTTAATTATGGGCGTATGTTTGGGTGCATAGAAAATAAAATGGGTTAAAAAAACCACGAAAGAATGTCTTAGTTTGGTTTACGAAAAATTTTCGTAAAATATAACACGAATACGTATATAATACGAATTGTTCTTGCCAAAAATTTCATAAAAATCTGATTCTACGAATTATTCGTAAATTAAACGAAAGCGGTTTCGTAATCGAAAGTACGGACTTTTTTTCGTTCATTGTACGAAAATTTAGTATATATTACGAAACAATTTTTTAATTTGTGAAGCTCACTTTACCACTTTACTTACACATCCTTTCGTAAATATTACGAAATTAGTTTTGCAGCTATTACGAATGTGTTCGTACTTTGTACGAAAATTTCGTAATCACATTCGCATATACTACGAATGCATTTGTACAATATACGAATTTCGCATGTCTCACATTTTCGTAATATATACGAAAACTGTTTCGTACAATTTACGAATCATTTCATGGCTCAAAAGTACGAAAAATTTCGTACAATTTTCGCAATTTCTCGTCATAATTACGAATTTTTATTTTTTTTTTTCTTTGTAATGAAAAGTTTTTAGTGGGTCCCGAGTTAAATGCATTTCCATTTCGACTCGATTGCTTCAGCCGTTTCGAACGATATCTGAGCACAGACGGCCAGACAGACGGACGGACATGTCTTAATAGACTCACTTTTGGATCCTGATCAAGAATCCGGGTATCAAAAGAGCGAGGCCCAGTGTTTCTCTTCTTTATGTGTTAGCGCTTCATTAAAGATTGTAAATCAACTCACCTATTTTTAACGAAGCCTTCGAGCATACGTACAAGCTTCTGAGATATGACTGTTTCGTCCGCACGCAGTCGGTTCTGGCCAGCAATGTTTGGAAACATTAATTGAACATCATCGCCATGCACAGTGCCTGCGTGCACAGATTAAATGATTTTTAATTACTTACATATATATTTATTTAAAAGTTTCTAATCTATGATGGAATTAAACATACCAAACTTGAAGTCATAGCGATTTGATAGTTCATTGCCAAGATTTCGATCCGGAGGATTGTCATAGACGTAAGCGAAAACTGGAGAGGAATTGGAAATGTTACGATGACGGAGCACTGCTTCCTCAATTCCATTCTTAAAGAGTACATCCGTGTACATGCGCTGAACATCGAAGTAAGTTGCCGCAGAGAAATCCTTTTCGCCTAGATATCGCGTCTTAAGGGCCTTCGAATAATCATCGATTTCCTCAATACTCGCTAATGTATCCTTATAGAATAATGTGTACGGAGCCAATTCGTACCAGCGATCGTTGAACTCCTCGATCAATTCATTGCGTCGTGGCATCTTGCGAAGCAATTCGGCAGCATTGTATGCCCCGTCTTGGGCCGAATAGGAAACTAACCATGGAACGTGACTTATGTTTCCCGACATAATGATATCTTTGGGGCTTGAACTAATAAATGCATCCATTGAATTCGATGCCTCAACGACAGGACCAAAAACCGTAAAAGGATTATAACCGAAAATATGAAAATCACGCACACGACGAACGATTTCTTCAGCTGTACGCTTTCGCAGGCAATTCTTCAGATCCACTGACATTTCCGGAGAACCGGAGCAATTTAAATTGCGACCCAGCTCGAAGGCACGCACACGGGATTTCCTTAAGAGTGCCCAGGGACAAAATGCCGTGCCACTAAATGAAATAGCTGCGTTCGCATAATTGCCAAAATCAGGCTTAAGCAAATGATAATGCACCGAAGATCCACCGGCTGAGAAGCCGACGACCAAAATTGAATCAGGATCACCGCCAAAGTTTGCTATATTGCGTTTAATCCATTTCAGTGCCAAACGTTGATCTTTCAAGCCATAATTACCCGCTAGGACATCATCCTCCGTACTCAGGAATCCCAATGGACCCAAACGATACGTGAATTTCACGACAATGAAGTTTCCTCTTTCCATAAATAAAATATGTCCATCTGGCATGGGCCAACCGAACATAAATGCACCGCCATGGATATAAACGAGCACTGGAAGTCGTACATCCGGTGAGCTCAACTTTGGTCTATATATATTAACCGTTAGGCAATCCTCAACACCTATCAACTTATCGTCTCCAGCGGCGAATTGATTCCATTGCATGCAAGCAACTGGCTCTCGGGTAGCATTAAACTCACCTCGCCATTTGCGTTCGTATTCACGTGGACTTTCAAAACGTAATTCACCCAACGGTGGCTCTGCGTAAGGAATCGATTCATAGCTGTAATAGAAACCACGATCTTGTCCGCGCACCTTTCCGTAAGGCAATTCAACTACAATGCCCACCGAGTCATCGTGGCCAACTTCTGCGTGGATAATCGTTAATAAACAGCCCAGGACAATGGCATTTCGAAGAGCGATTTTAATGAGCGAATGCATTTCTCTTCGTATTTTATCCAACATGAGCTCGAAATGTGGCTGAACTCAATAGCTAAATGCTTAGAGATTCAAACATTTTCGAAAGAAAGGCAATTCAGGGTCGAAATTTTGCATTATCAACAGTTTAAGCGATTTGTATGTTTGTGTAAAAAAACTTCCGTTAACTTTATCAGCAAATATTCAAACATTTTTTGCGTTTGCGGTTGAAAAAAAAAAAAAAACAAACAAAAATTGATGGAAACACACATTCGTGCGGGTCAAGCAAATTAAGAAAAAATAATCATAAATGTAATATAATAAACTCCGTGGTAAAATCTCGAGATCTCGACTACGCCAATCAGGGCCGGATCAAAGGATGAAGCGGGTAGGCCATGGCTCACACATTTAAGGGCCACCCCACAAACTGTAACCTATTTATTATTAATTGAAAGTTTTTATTTCATTTTAGATCGTTTTCAATAGTATGTATTTCGGCGAATAGTGTCATTAGTAGGTATCAATAGTGGTTTTCCGTGCATGAATATTGAATTTATTTGTTGCTCCGAGGGCAAATAATTTTTTTTGGTTTTTTTTTTGGTTTTTCTTAGAAAAAGGGGCCCACACTTATCAGCCGTCCTAGGGAACCCAACAATCTTAAGTCGGCTCTGGCGCCGAGACAAAATTTTTCACATCAGATCCGAAAATAGTCGCTATTCATATTGAGGCCTTCTAACAGGTTGGCTGATAAGTCCCCGGTCTGACACATAGATGGTGTCGCTAGTATTAAATGCATATTATTTTTATATAGTGGCAACCTTCAAATGATTCGTGTCAAAATTTGACGTCTGTAAGTCAATTAGTTTGTGAGATAGAGCGTCTTTTGTGAAGCAACTTTTGTTATTGTGAAAAAAATGGAAAAAAAGGAATTTCGTGTTTTGATAAAATACTGTTTTCTGAAGGGAAAAAATACAGTGGAAGCAAAAACTTGGCTTGATAATGAGTTTCCGGACTCTGCCCCAGGAAAATCAACAATAATTGGTATGCAAAATTCAAGCGTGGTGAAATGAGCACGGAGGACGGTGAACGCAGTGGACGCCCGAAAGAGGTGGTTACCGACGAAAACATCAAAAAAATTCACAAAATGATTTTGAATGACCGTAAAATGAAGTTGATCGAGATAGCAGAGGCCTTAAAGATATCAAAGGAACGTGTTGGTCATATCATTCATCAATATTTGGATATGAAAAAGCTCTGTGCAAAATGGGTGCCGCGCGAGCTCACATTTGACCAAAAACAACAACGTGTTGATGATTCTGAGCGGTGTTTGCAGCTGTTAACTCGCAATACACCCGAGTTTTTGCGTCGATATGTGACAATGGATGAAACATGGCTCTATCACTACACTCCTGAGTCCAATCGACAGTCGGCTGAGTGGACAGCGATCGGTGAACCGTCTCCGAAGCGTGGAAAGACTCAAAAGTCCGCTGGCAAAGTAATGGATGGGCATGGAATAATTTTTATCGATTATCTTGAGAAGGGAAAAACCATCAACAGTGACTATTATATGTCGTTATTGGAGCGTTTGAAGGTCGAAATCGCGGCAAAACGGCCCCATATGAAGAAGAAAAAAGTGTTGTTCCACCAAGACAACGCACCGTGCCACAAGTCATTGAGAACGATGGCAAAAATTCATGAATTAGGCTTCGAATGACTTCCCCACCCACCGTATTCTCCAGATCTGGCCCCCAGCGACTTTTTCTTGTTCTCAGACCTCAAAAGGATGCTCGCAGGGAAAAAATTTGGCTGCAATGAAGAGGCGATCGCCGAAACTGAGGCCTATTTTGAGGCAAAACCGAAGGAGTACTACCAAAATGGTATCAAAAAATTGGAAGGTCGTTATAATCGTTGTATCGCTCTTGAAGGGAACTATGTTGAATAATAAAAACGAATTTTGACAAAAAAATGTGTTTTTCTTTGTTAGACCGGGGACTTATCAGCCAACCTGTTACACTAGGCAATTTTAGTTGCGCAAATCATATCGAATTCTCTTTTGGAGTTGCTTTTTTGTCTACATTGGGCCAGCAACTCGAGTTGCCGATCGTCAAAAACAACCCCAACGCCACATTCACAATTGAAAGTAAGAAAGAGATGACATTTTCACGTTTGAAAGTAAGAAAGAGATACACAAAGCGTATCGCACAAAATTGCCTGTACGAGCAACTCGCGACAGCAATTTTCCCCTTACCTTCCCCGTACCGCGTCTTTTCGACAAACTCGCGAGTTGCGCAACTAAAATTGCCTAGTGTAGAAGGCCTCATTAGGCGACAAATCACCAGCGACACAGTTGGTTTTGATGGCGAGGGACGCACGGGGGAGAGAGAAAAACGCATCCCCGAACGTCTCTCGCCATCAAAACCAACTGTGTCGCTGGTGATTTTTTCGCCTAATATGAACAACGGCACACATGTTTCATGAAAAATATGAAATCTATGGACTGGGAAGCAATCTAAAAACATAGAGTGTCTGTGGTTTCATCAACATAAATAGCGAATATACTTATCTATAAATAATTTCTCTCTTATTAGCCCTTATCAAAACAAGTAAGGGTGTTATAGTCAGGCTATCCTGACAATAAAAAACGGGACCAATGAGACAGAATATTCAACAGGATTTTAAGGCCATAAGGGGCCCCATGAACCGGCTATTGTTAAATTTCTTTACGATAACCGCCCCTTTTCCACGCCCAATTTTTCGAATTTTTTGAATTCTATTCGGAGGCTTAAATATACGCTTAAATTCCAAACTTCATTCAAATATTTCGAAAATGTCCGATTTTCGAGCAGTTTTTGTGATTTATGGGACAGACCCTAGTACTGTGGGTACCCTTAGTAATGGACCGATCAAGGAAATTTTTGGAGAGGATGTTTATGGCTACATAGGCAGAATACGTGCCAACTTTCGTTGAAGTTTCAATTTCGATTGCAGGAGACAATTTTCGAAAAACGCCCTCCTGCCACGCCCACTTTTCTCATTTTTTTGAAATCTCATAATTTGCCTTTAAATAGGTTCAAATGTGAAATTTCATTAAAATATCTTTAAAAAACTCCGGTTTTAGAGCAGTTTTTGAGATTTTTATAACAGACCGTAGCACTGGAGATACCCCTAAAATTGTCCGATCGAGGCCATTTTCGAACATTTTCTTACTCATGTCTCCGTGAGCACGCATACACAAATTTCGTCAAGATAGCTGAACTCCTTAGATAAGAAAACTGTATACAGCCGGACGGACAGACAAACAGACAGACAGACGGAAAGACAGGCGGACACTGCTATATAGAATCTGCTGATGACGCGGTCATTTATATATATGTATGTATATATTTGTATGGTCTATCTCGACTGATTCTGGGTGTTACGCACAACCGCACTAACCCAATATAACCT
The DNA here is from genome assembly GCA_020466095.1 of Chlorops oryzae. Classification (NCBI taxonomy): domain Eukaryota; kingdom Metazoa; phylum Arthropoda; class Insecta; order Diptera; family Chloropidae; genus Chlorops; species Chlorops oryzae. The sequence goes on from CM035806.1 coordinate 136,088,370, forward strand.
CGACACAGAGTGTGACGGGCATAATGGATGTATTATGATATTTTCTTCAAGATTTCACTATAAATTATTTTGCTTTTTAATTAAATGCATTTCTTTAAAAAAAAAAAACTATTTTATATACGGTGATCTTTCCAAAATTCGAATACACGATAACACAACCGTTCAGAAACTTGAACACTTTCTTTCTCGATTGACTATTCAAAAACTCTAAACAAAAATTTGGTAAAGATTCTTCGCCTCGAACAATATGTTCAATTTCTTGTTCTGAAAAATAGTTTTTAAATCAATTTTCTTACATTTTTCCCTAGCAATTTCGTTAAATAGAACAGGGCTAGTTTCAATTAGTTCGAGTTTCCAGGAGTTCATTGTTCAGTGTACTCTTTCCTTGCGGACACCCCTCTTAAACGGACACTTTTTGGGAATGATCTATTGATCCTGCCTCTCAAACAGTTTCCTCTTAAGCGGAAACATTTTTCGGTGCCGTAGGTGTCCGCTTGAGAGAGAGTATACTGTAATTTAATCTGAAATTATTTTTTTATTCAGATATAATTAATAAAACTAAAAACAAAATTGCGTTTCATCATCTGCCCCCTCTTAAATGATGTATGTAGCGTGTTGTCAATGCATTGATTTTTATCTACTTTCTCCCAGCATCCATTTTTCAGAATCGTTTCAACATTTAAAATATCGTCCATCTAATAACAAATGTCATTACAATTAAATGCTAATTATTTGAATATTAACACATGACGTTTGTTGCTCTGAACTACTTACATTTCCAACAGGGTATCTAAAAAATTATTGGTGCTGTCGATGTTCTTCACGGCTATCGTTGCTATCGAAATTGAAAACGACGCAGGTACAAGAAAAAAGAAGCATACTCCGTATTTAGAGTTCCCGTTTAAACAGGGTGACAAAACGCGAGACACTGGAAGAAAACACATGAGAAAGACGGAGATGGAATGTCTTTCGTCTCTGTCAGCTTCCAGTGTTTCCTCCCAGTGTCTCTCTTAATCTAAACACGGACATTAAGGGAGACACTGGAAGGAAACACATGAGAGTGACGGAGACGAAAGATATTCCATCTCCATCACTCTCATGTGTTTCTTTCCAGTGTCTCCCGTTTTGTCTCCCTGTTTAAACGGGGACTACGTTTCAAACACATGAGAGTGACGGAGGTGGAATATATTTCGTCTCCGTCACTCTCATTTGTTTCCTTCCAGTGTCTTTCTTAATCTAAACAGGGACATAGTAACGCATATTACTTTATTTTAATTAAGAACGTTTTATGTTGCTGGAAATAAATTCAGAAATTTTAGAATAAGAATAAGAAAATAGCGAAGAAAGTTGGGATTTTAGAAAAATCAGGAAAAAAAATATCATCGTCTAGTGCTATAAATATCTACAATGTCATTACAATGCCACATTTTGAATATTGTTCCACTGTCCTAATTTTAAGTTCGCAGCAAAATATTTGTAGACTACAAAGGTAACAAAACAAGGCCATGGGAATAGTTCTCTTATGCAGGGCAAGAGTAGCAGGAAGAGCGATGCTTGAGTGTTTGAAATGGTTATCCGTTAAACAGAGAATAATTGCTAATGTCATGATATTTATATTAAAAATTAAATATAAGGAACTACCAAAGTACCTGAGTGCACAACTAAAGTGACCTATCCACATTCGAGCATGCTCGTACGAACAGATCGGCTCGATGCAATGCTCGATCGTAAGTGATGATGCTGGCGAGCCAATTCATCAACCAACATCACCACATACGATCGAGCATTGCATCGAGCCGAGCCGCTCGCACGAGCATGCTCGAATGTGGATTAACCACTTAGCTTATTTAGGCTGAAAACACACCAGATTAGTCAAAACGAAACGAAACAAGCTAGTCAAGAAATCGTGTTTCATTCCAAAACACACCAATCGAAACGCAAAGTCAAAAACAAAACGTTTCGTTTTCTTGTTTCGCTTGGTGTATTTTAAGACGAAACGAAATTTATTTTGCGGCTTGCTTTTTAGTATTTTCCAAGATGTGGTCTGATTCGGATGACGATGCTGTGCCGATATTATTTTTATTATTACAAAACTTTGAGAGAAATGAAGGTAATAATAGGGAATGGTGGGTCTATCCCTTCAATCAAAGACGTGAATCGGAGGATTGGTTAAAAAACCTCATCGTTGAATCTCGGAAATATCCCGGAAAATTTCGGTGAGAAAAAAGGATGCAGTTCGCATTACACTAGGCCAATTCACAGTTCATGCTAATTCAAGGTTTAATGTGCTAATTTGCTTTTTTTATATGGAGTTTGACAGCTTTAGCACATTAAACCTTAAATTAACATGAACTGTGAATTGCCCTACTGAATTAGTTTTAGCTCTTATTGGTATATTTTCCAGGAATCGATGTTAGTTCTCGAGCAAATTGTATACAATTCTGCACAAAATAAAAGGCAGTAAAGTCGTGCTCAGTTCAAATGTTAGGGTGTTACTCTGAAAATCTGAAGTGCCACATTCCACTTTAGGTATTTTATTCATAGACGGTTTATTATCAAAAATGGTTATTTACTATGTAATTTAAAGGATTTATTTATTTTGTAAAAGATAAATTAAAAAACAAGGAAAATAAAATATGTAAATTTGTGTCTTCAACAATAAAAATTTGTTTTTCTGCGGTTGGTTAATCGAGACCTTAATCGGGCATTTAGAAAATGGGCCTCAATCTCATAAAAAATGTTTGAAATATATAATTGTGAGACTGGCAAGCCTCCATTTCGCAAATTTTGTTTTTGAAAAACAACGGGCCAGCTATCGACAACCAAGCATGACTTTCGGTTTTGCTTTGTTTTCTTCGTTTCGTTTGATGCGGTATGTTTTGAACCATAAGAATGCAATGCAAATAATGACAACCGCTATGACTAAAGACGTTTCTGCTTCATTCGGTGTGGGTTGAACGTATGCAAAGCCGTGTATTTTCGGCAACCACTCGTAAAACGCAGCAAACGAAAACAAGGCGTTTTGTTTTGACTAATTTGGTGTGTTTTCAGCCTTAATGATCTACCAAATGAAATAAAAAGAAGAAACAATTTTTTTTATAGATTTAAGAGTAAAATAATACATATTGTTAAAGAGACATACGAATGAGTATAGAAACGATTGTACAACATGTAAAGGAAAAAATGTATTTGCTAATAATAGGTACCCTGTAGTAAACAGTTGGGCAATTCTCTGAAAAGAACTAGTACCTTTACCAGAACTAGAAGAACCAGTGCAATTTTTGGATAAGCTTCCACCATAACTATACTAGTGATAATTGGAATAATCGTATCCGTTAATCAAAGTTGAACTACAAATCAATCGATAGTGACTGAACATAAATGCTTCTTCCCATTATTTACTTAAAGAAATAGGGGGGGAAAATCAACGATTCTAGTACCTTTTTCCCGTAAACAGCACTGGTATTTAACTGGTGCAAATTTGCCCAATTGCCTATAAAAGTACTAGAATAGTTCTGGTGCCTACCGCACTAGTGCTTTCCTGTACAGATGTTGTACTGATTTTCTACAGAATTTTATATGCGCAAGGGTATAGAAAAGAACTAGTACTGGTGGCTTTTGCACTAGTAAAGTACTAGTACAGCACTAGTTGAAATTTCTGCAGGGTAAATAATATACATACATACATAAGTTTAAAAAAAATGTATGTACTGACGTTAAATCAAAATCATAACTAACCCCAAGGCGTTTTAAATTGAATATGCCTTGACAGCAACTTTCAAAACCTAAAACAAAAGAATAACTAAATAATAAATTAAAATAAAATAAAAGATTGAGCAGAGAAAAAGCTAAATCAAAGAAAGAAAATATTAAAACGATAATTTGTTAACAAGACAACGACGACACTGAGCTGATCGATAGTACCGGGTACCTCTAAGTTAATGCATACTACCGTTCAACACGAGATTGGAATTGTTTTCGCGCTCCTTAAAGTATTTTCAAAGGGCAAATGGCTTTGTTTGTAAGTATTGTGTACGACGAATGCGAACGAAAGTGGGAGGAATAAGGGACTTTTGATTGTCCAACAAAGGATCTAAACAGATAAAGATTCAATCGGAAATTCGGAAATTCATGTTGCCGCGTTGGAATCTATTTGCTACCATATTTTTGCGCGCGTGTGTGTGTGCAAAATAATTCATCTCTGCTTTTTGATGTCCTTCCCTTTCAAAATTGCGTCGTTTGTAAATTGGAGCCAAATCATAGTAAACTTCAGAGCTCTATGTATATTTCGATCGGAGAGCTAAATTAGGTCTACATTTATATAAACACATTCAATTATCATATGGAATCCATTTAACTATTGCAGGCATTGGAAATTGAAAACCGCAATTACCCGCTAGCGAACGGATTGTATTTGATAAGAGGCCGCGGTGCGCCGATAAGCAGCTCAGAATTTGAGATTCGCATTGAAAATGAAGTAAGAAAGTATCCACTTTTCATTTGAGTTCTTTTCCTAATGTTTTTTTTTTTTTTTGTGATTCGAAATTCCAGTCCGTCGAAGATAAACATGCCATTATGTTCGCTGACGCAGATGGAATTGCAATATGTGATCTTGGAACGCGTACAGGAACATTCATTGAGGACCAACTTTTACCAACGATGATAAAGCATTCTATCGCATTAAAAGACAGTCGAATTCGATTTGGAAATGTCGATGGGAAATTCATCAAATGCTCCCTATGGGTAAAAACTTTTGTAATTGTTTATTAAGAACTTTGTCTCAAAAGGATTTCCATTTAGGGGCAACATCACAGTAGCGGATTTCACGAGGAATCGCTGCATTTAGAATTAAATAGAACAACCGAAGCCGAGAATCTCACCATACCGGAAACACAATACATTATTGGTCCCGAGCAACACGATTCAACAGCCAAGGAAGACAGCATCAACAAAAATATAAGTACTGATACCAGTATTCCAGAAACACAGGAAGCATTTGATATAACGTCTACAAGTATGCGAAACCCAGAAAGATCAGTAAATGAAGTTCAAATTGAGAATGAAGGGCCACTATCAAATTCAGCTCAAGAGAATTTAAATGTAGAAGGAAGTCAGTTTTGTATCACGTCGCAGGAGTTCAACGATTGTTTTGATGACGCTGACGGCGAGATCACTTGCTCGAGAGATCTGCTGGAGGATTTAAATTGGATGGAGCACGACGGAGTAGCTACAGCATTAAAAAGAACAGAGAAAACTGATCAGCCAGTGGAAAACGTGAAAGCTCCTAACATTGAGTGTAACACGAACGTTGCATCTGAGCACAATGAACAGTCGAATGCGGAACAAGAAGATTTACTTCGCTCACAGACACATACACCGGACTTGTTCTACGTTGAGCTATTGGAAAAGTTTGAAACGAAGGAAGCACGTATGAACAGTTAGTATTTTTCTTTAAACATAATTAAATATAGCAGCTTAAAACATGTAAATACTTCTGATCACAGCCGCTAAAGCAAATCGTTCGCAAAATGAGGCGAAAGGTATATCTACGGATGATGATTGTGCCGCACAAGTAGCAAATGCAAAAGGATCGATCAATAATCAGCTTCCTTCTACACCGCCGAGAATATCAATTCATGTTGATGAACTTTTAGACGGCGTCAAAACTCCTCCAGGCGAAGCGTTGACCTCTCCAAGCACACCAAAGATAGGCGATTGTTGTGAAACCGATGTATTTGGTGCTGAAGCATTGGAACTGGAAAGAGATGTCGAACATATGTTCGCACCGCCCTTACAACTTTCGAACAAGGAGAATATGTTTATCGAAGCAGAAAAATTGGCAGATCTGGCACCCACACAAGTCTACGTGAGCAAAAAAGGTAAGCTTCATGCTTTAAAAAAGGAAATGGCGCATAAAGTTATTTATTATTATTATTAATTTTTTTTTTTTTTTTTTTGTAGCAAAGAAACCAATAACAGAGAAGCCATTAAAGTTTCCTGAGAACGCTTCTAGTGCGGCTCTGCCGAGCGACCTCGAACCAACGCAGATGTTTCAACCGAAAAGCAAGAGTTAGTTTGCATTATCACAGTATAACTTACAATCTAATATATAATAATTATTTAAGGTTTTCGAAAAACTCAGGCGACGAAAAATTCGATTCCGTCCGATGAGATAGATTTGGAGCCAACGCAGAAATATTTGCCCAAGAAATTAACGAGATCCGCTACCAAATCAAGTGCAACTACAATTGAAAGTGTGAATATTAACTTGAATTGCACAACGAAACAGAGCGTGTCAAATGCAAGAACCAGTCCAACGATGCAAGGTTTCTTCCCTCAGGCAGAGAGTGAGAAAGAAAGTAATCCGGTTTCGGATTCACCAGATAATGCGGCACCAATTATGCTTACGCCCGAGATCATAGGCAACGCTTTTTCTGAGGAGATTTTGGAAAATATTTCCTCGTTGAGGGCGATGCGCAATCGAGATGATGATTCTGATAATGAGGATGCGTTAACGCGATTATTGAACAATCGAAGAATTGATAACGATTTCGAAATCCTTATGAAATCGATACACAGAAATAAACGGAGCTGCACTCCAAGTGAAAATGGGGAAAAGGAATACGAGCTCCTTGAAAAGTTCATCGCTAAGGGTGTGAGTAAAAGCCCAGTGAAAACTAATCGTGAAGAAATAGAAAAGCGTAGCTTAAGAAGAAAAGCTACCGAACCAGAGCAACATGAAATTGAGAATAAGCGCCGAAAGGAAAAAACTGAGAGTGATGCTGTTGTATATCCAAAGATCAAGTCAACTGAACCATTAGCTCCCGATGATGCGCAGCACAGTACTACGGGTACAAAAACTAGTAGTCGTGCGTTAAGGTCACATGGTTTTGCAACGATTGATGCGGCCGATGGTTCTCTAAGTCCGAAAATCAAGAGTAACGAATCATCATCTTCCAGTGTTGAGAAACGGGGAATTTTAGGGACCTCAAGCGATCGTGATATGAAACCTCAGCATGCTGCAATCGCAGATAAGGGCGATACTGTTATAAGTCCGAAAATCGAAGGGACCATTTCGTTGCCTCCCAATGCTGAGAGTCCCAGTACTTCACATGCATCAACTGCTCGTGCTACGAGGCTAAAGCGGTCTGCAGCCGTTGATAGAGACAATGATACTGTAAATTCCAAATTCAAGAGAACCGAACCATTGACTTCTGACATTGAGCAGGCCAGTACAACGCGTTCTGTATCAAATGACCGCACTGGGAGACCATTAAAATCGCCGACGAAATCGGGCAGATACGAAACAAGAGAAAGAAGCACTTCGAATTCAAGTTCAGTTAGCGTGAAAAAAAATGTTAGTGTTGAAAAAGGCCCTAAAGCGTCTGCTGAATCAAACTCGAAGCAAACAACTGACAAACGATTAAGATCGAAGGAACCCAAAAGCTCAATGAATGAAAAGAAAGTTCAAGGCAAAAACGAGGAAACGTCAAAAAGGCGAGGCAGATCAAGGAATGTTCCTTTAGAAACTACAAGCACTACTGCTATGGAAAGTAAAAAAAGTACAAAAGTAAAAAAAATCAATCCCGAAATAAGGATTAAAGAGGATCTTGATGCTTTTAAACCGTTGGAGCTCACTCCACCGATTATAACTAGCCAAGCGTTAAGGACACGATCACGCACAACAAGCTCTGCCAGTCTTAGTCAAGAAATAAAGTCATCAGTTGGAAGCGAAGAGTCCATTGAATTACCGACGACAAGCAGAGCAGCAGCAAAAGCAATGCAAAACACGAAACCGAAAATTGTTGGAAAAACCACATTGAAATTAATGTTCACCATGGTCAGTCCGGATAAAAAACTTGAATTACTAAGACACGCCAATAGTAAGTTTCCGTTCAAGTACCCAAAATGAACATCACCGGTTTTTTTTTTTTTTTTGTTTTTCATACTTAAAACTTTCAACATTAGATAAATGGGAGGAGGCCCAAGATCCTGCAGACAGTGAAATTTTAGTAATGGACTATGGGAATCGTACATTGAAATTCCTAATAGCGGTTGCCAAGGGTATACCCATTGTAACATCGGAATGGGTCGAGGCAATCAGAGACACTGGTGTTATCGCTGTAAGATCAAAATATTTCCTAAAGGATCCCGCATTCGAAAAGAGTTACAAATTCTCGTTACTCCGTACACTGATGGAAGCGAAGAAGGCAAAGATTTTTACAAATTTAAAGTTTTTAATGACCAGCAACCTCACGCCGACACCAAATGATATGAAGGGTAAGCATATATCGTTGAAATTTGATCTTTTTCTCGCTATATTGCTTCATTTAAGCCATAATAACTTCTGCCGGTGGCACCGTCTTGGAAAATGAAAATACGCTGGCTGCATCGAAAGGTCAACAGCTATATTTGATTAGCTCCGAAAAGGATCGTCAACATTGGCATGGCTATCGACGTAAAATTGAGAATCTCTGTATAACGAGCACCGAAGCCGTCATGGTAGCCATAATGCGATACGACGCGAAAATTCTCAAAACGCAAGGTTACTAGCCCCGATCGGATAAAATTTTTTTTTTTTTTGGTTGAATAAGTATCAAACGGCGAGTATCATTTTTTTCCTTGCGGAAAAAATCTGAATACTCCATACTTGGAAATTGTGCGGGGCACTCGCAATTTGTTTCAATTTATAAATATGGGATATTAATTTTTTTTACTAAAAATTCTCATACCTCGTTTTTATTTGCGACATAAATAAAAATATATTTTCCACCAAAGAATTTTAACATGATTTGGAAACAAAGGGCACGGCACCGATGTTTGAGTTTACAAATAACACTTTTAATATTTTTTTTTATTTTTTATATGAAACATCCCTGCAGTATGCTTCGAAATAATCAAAATACTAACAAAACAATAGATGATTTTTGAGTTTTAAATAGGTATAGCTCCCTAATTCGGAATTTTATCATAACGGTGTTTTCGGAAGAATTACTTGGCATATCTCAGAGTCAGTGGCGTAACTATCGGGGTTGTTAGGGGTGACAATCTCCCGGGCCCCTAACCCAGGTGGCCCCACGCACTTGTGTCAACTAACTGTGTCAAATGAAAGATTTTTTAAAATATCGCACTAATTCGAATTGCGAATTAAATTCGAGCATTTATGGACGGGCCTTCGATACATCTACATAGATGTATTCTTATCTATTAATACGTTTTTATATTTAAAATAAACATTATAATAGATGTTGGTCTCTTTTTATACCCGGCGTAAGCGGGGTATATTAGTTTTGTGCAAATCTTGTAACAGCCAGAACTAATCTCCGTAGATATAGACATATATATATATTAATTCTTGATCAGGATCAAAAACTGAATCGATTTAGACATGCCCGTCCGTCCGTCCGTGGTCGGATCTCCTCCGAAACGGCTGCACCAATCAAGTCGAAATTTCAGCACACAGGTGTATCCGGATCCGAGTATGATCCTAAGTAAAAATGGGAGACATCCGCCCACTGCCACGTCCACAAATTAATTTAATGTGTTCAGTAAAATACTTGTAACTTGCGAACCACTCAACACATTTCATTGATATTTGGTGTACTGGTAAACTACGAAAAGGGACATATCCTGGAAAAAATGGATGCCGTCCTCCTCGAGCCACGCCCACAAATAAGGGTTTATCGTAACTTGTGAAGTAAAAGGCGTAGAAGCCTCAAATTCGCAACATAGGTTGACCAAGGCGAATGAAAGGTGTAGGAAAAAAATTTATGTGCCCCCCCACTGCCACGCCCACAAATGGAGATTTTTCGTAACTTCCGAAGTAAAAGGCTAAAAAGTGGTCAAAAAAACTTTTAAACCAATTTTTGCACGAAGGCGTACCGATAACGCAAAAAAACTAATGATGCAGTTCGATTCCTCGTACCCGAAATAGGGGGGAACCGTTCACTCCGGTCGTTCTTTTTTTCGACTAACACAGTGTAATTACATTTTTTTTTTAAGGAGATCTAAATGCACTTCTTATAGCCTTTGGCCTACTAACCAGAGTTCGAAAATAACCATCAACCGTTTGAAAATTATGATTTTCCTCCGACTTTAATCATATTAAGCAATGCATAAATGGTTTCTCTCAGAGAACAACACTTATGACAAAAACATTTCGGTTTCGCACTGAGATATATTTTTAATTTTGAAAAATATCTCTCCTTGCAATGAGACTTATATCCGAGAAATAATTTCGGTCATCCGGTGAGAGATACACGATTTGTTTGCAAATAAAACTCATTTTTCGCTGTTGTAATTTCCGATAAGTGAGCTTTATTTCTTTTCTCACATTTATATTCCTCACTTAGTGAGAATAACTTTTATTCTTACAAAATAAAGGTTTCTCTCTGAACAAAAACAAATATGGGAAGATAAAAAAAATGTCTGTTAACCATTGAGTGTTATTGTTTTTCTCTTTAAATAAGTGTTATTGGGTGATACTTTGAAAAGATTGAGAGATATATTCGAACTCTGCTACTAACCACGAAAACGATATTTTAAAAAATCTTTATAGAAGCGTTTTTTATATGGGTTTTTGACAAAAAAAAAAAAAAAAAAAAAAAATGTAAGCGGGTATTGCAGCTTTTTCAAGCAGAAATCGACAATAGATCAGCCGCTTGGATGCAATTATCCCTTAAATATCAAAAAACAATAATTTTTTCTTGTCTTATGTACGTATAAAATCTGAATTTCTTAATCGAATTCATTTATCAGACAATAAAGTTATGTGCCTAAAACGTTTTTGATTGGCTGAACTTAAAATTACGTCACATGTGTAACAACATTGTCGGCTGCAGCTTTGTTACCAGCTGTTTATTTGCTGTCAAAGTGTTCCCTTTTATGGGACAAAAAATTTTGCTAACCAATGTTTTGCGAATGCTGACCAGCGTTGCCACTGACAAACTTTTTTTCCTACCAAAACTACAAAAATGAGGTTTTATTGCTTAAAACTTTTGGGTGTATTTACAATAACAAATAACTTCATATATTATGTTTACTCTAAAAATACAAAATTGCTTCAAAATATTGTATAGAACTACCCATTTGAACTTCATTTGGCACATTCAAGCGACAAAAAAGATTATATTCTTCACTTGTCGCTACGTCGCGCATGATTTAATGCACGTAAGCTCTTATTGCATAAGCTTTGCTTTTCTATTTTTTTAATTTTGTGCTCATATACACTTCTATAGAATAAGAGCAACATGAGCAGACAGAGATACTGTCATTGTGAAATAATAGGACAGTACTATAACCTTTTTTCATGTTGAAAAAATCAAGGTAGTTTACGATTTTCTCGACTGTTGCTCATTACAAATGTTGTTACTGAAACGGGACTTTAATCAACATATTTTGTTTATACCAAATACTGTCTAGCAGACATTTGCATAGCTTGTTTGCTTACAACCATTTTAAGTTGTGCAAATAATGGGATCATCGATAATATTTATTGTGTATAAAAAGTTAGCCATGTTTTCAGCAGTTAAATAAAGCAATTATCGTGATAAATTAAGATCCTTATTTTAAAAGAAGCTAAGAAATTCTCAAGGATAGCTTTTGAGAGAAATTCCGCGTGAATGTCCATAATTGCCTTAGTATAGAAAAATAGTGCAAAAATTAGAATGAGGAAAGTCGATAAGACTAATTCAAATATCATGCAGTCTCTTAAAATAGATCTTCGATCTTTCCATCATGTCCAAAAACTAGAACAATAGGAAAAACAACATTTTCAAAAATTTTCGACAAGTGATGAATGTTCCGTAGCAAAACCTTTTGAAAAGTTCAAATGCGATCTGCAACTTGAAATGGTATGCTTGACACTACATTCGAACTACCGATCGAAAGCGTCAAGAATTCGTCTAGTCGTCGTGCGTCGAAACAGACTGTTAGCTACCCTGCAGTAAATGCGGCAAATTGACCAGGTCACCACTGTCATTTTATAGACAATGGTCATTGAGGAGGTCCGAGTTCAATTTTCTTGAGCATTCATAAAATGAATTTGCTGCACGAGAATCAAAGGCTCCGTAGCGTAATTGGCTAACATGTCCGATCATCAATCCGAAGGCTCGGTGTTCGAATCCCAGGGCAGGCGAGAAAAAGTGGAAAATTGTAAAATTCGGAGGATTATTCTTATGGGTGAGAAGAGAGAAAAAAGTTTCCATTCTGAATTCTCGTGAATGCTTTCACAGTTCGTGCGAAAATTCTCATGAATTATATTTTCAATAACTTAATTTTTCCAATTTGGTGGTGTTCAAATCAAACAGAAATATTGTGCCTTGTTTCTTTTTTCATTGGCTATAAAATCAGCTGATAGCTAGTGATGTCGATTTTCGTAATTGTTCCAATCCTAGAAGTATTCTCCATAAATTATATGTCGTACACACGCTCTGGTCGTACACAAAGAATTTTACAAAGCTCTTTTACGATTAAAAAAATCTCAAAAATCAATATTTCTTGCTGTCAGATTATCTGAGCCGGAGAAATTCATGCATCGCCCGAAGACCCGAAGATTGGCCTCTAGGCCCGAAGAACTGGCAACCCCTAGTTGCAGCTATAGTTCTATATGTTTACGCGACAACGATTACAGAAAAATGAGAAAATGCATAGAAAAAAACAAAACAAAACCGGTTTGAGAGCATGCGAATTAGGAGAGTGCATACACCGCGCCACTTACGCGTCAACAAATCGCTGGTTTATGAAAAATTTCAAATACTTTCGATCGGTGACAAACCACCCCAAACACGCTTAACTTTTTGTCAACATGGACAAATCGCTTCGATCGGTATAGCGTGAGTGGCCAGCATTATAAGACGTTGTTTTCCGTGTTTCGGCATTTCTTGGAATTCATACAAATAGTTTGTCTGGAGTTCTAATGGAAGAATTTGTGCACTCCGGTACTGCACACGATGGCTGATAAATTCTTTTTTATTCAAGTGCGCGCGAATACTTTTTTGACACTTCAAAATTAACCCAGAAAAACATCGAGGTTCGAGAATGATTTGAGAATGGTTTGATATCAAATATTTTTCTTAAGTTACATTTAAAAACGATTTGTGATTGATTTGAGAAAGATAGCATTAATTCTCGATTTAATAATGATTCAAGACTCCCATTCGATATTATCTTTTAGGGAAAAAATTGTCAAACCTTTGATTTCTGTTTGCTGGGCTATAACAAATATGTTTTTGTACGCAGTCATCTGCTTGACTTTTTCTGTGGCAATACAGAATAACTGCTTAAGTCGACTAAAGCGCAAAATTATTTATTGAAACCATTGATCAATAAATAAATGCCATTAAAATCTCTACTCCCAACTGTTATTGCAAACAATTTGATTCAAAAGATTCCATTTGACATAGGAAAGCATACGAATTGAATTTATTTAAGCCGCTTTTTCTCTAAACACCAAATTACGACTGAAGGGGGTCTTCTCATTGAAAACCCGTTTTTTGGACCCTTTTTAAAAAAATTCTTATTTGAAAACGCAAAGAATAATTGAAAACTTTTTTTATTTATTGTATTACAAAAGGTTCAAAGTAAATAAAATCGATACGTGGGCTGTTCAAAAAGTAATGAGACTTCAAAGTTGGTGGTGAAAAAAAAGGAGCCGTCACGGCGGCCACGATTCCGGGTCTCCGGAGCGTCCGAAATGGAAAAAAAAAACGGGGTTATAATCAGTATAGATGTAATTCTCGGGTGAACCTCAAGCTTAATTTTGTGATTTTTTTTGACAAAATGGCTGCCATTCAAAAAAAAATTTCAATTTCGGGCTTTTTTTTTGTAGTTTAGTGTAAAAAAAAAAAATAGTAAAAAATTTTTTTAAATTATGGTCGAGGTTCACCCGAGAATGGTGACAATTCTGCGTCGATTCCACTTTGTTTCATGAAAATCGGTTCAGTTGAACTGGAGATATCATGGCCGCCAGTTCGAAAAACGTGGTTTCGAGATAAACGCGTTTAAAGTTTGAAGCAACGCAAAAATTACTCGTTTTAGCGCAGATCTTGCTCGACAAAGAAGGCTATATCCTCTAAACTATTTCGAATTTCAAAAAATCCTTTTAGGGGCATATTCACAACTACCCAAGCTATAAATAAATGCAAAAAAAAAATTCGAAAAAAAAGTTGCTCAATGAGAAGACCCCCTGAAGCAGTTATTTCTTATTGCCACAGTTTTGTTTAGGCACATGTGACGTCATGCCAATCAAAAAGTTCTTTTCGCGGCACATTTAAAAATTGAATTTTTATTTTCAGTTTTCTTTTCGAATACTTACCAGAATTTAAAATTTCCACTTTTTCTTGAGTAAATAAATGAAACTCAATAACATAGAATGATTTTTAAAAATTAGTCAGTACCCTATTAAAGACAGTGAACCGTCTTAATACTTTTTCTTACATAGTTTTAAGATCGGTAAAAAAAAAAAAAAATTCTGTAGACCTTTAAACCTTAAAGGGATGGTATAGTTTTAATGCCAAAAAAGGCATGTTTTCATGATATTTTTTAGAGACATGAATAATGTTGGTGTATTTATTTCATATACATCTTATAGCTTAACTTCTTAAGCAAAATTGGAAAAAAATCGAAATAATCGATAAATGTATCGGCGACGGCGATTCTCCGGAGGCGCCTCAAAAAAAAAATTGTTTTGCGGTGAACACGATTGAAGGATACCGGATCATCTGACAAAAAAAAAAAAGAAACATGTTTTTAAAAGGAAATTCGTGTTTTGGCCGCGTTTTGAAGTCAAAAACACGATTTCGCTTAAAATTTGAGGTTATTTTTTTTTAATAGGAAAAACGGGCCACGATGCACAGTGCTTCGTTCCATAGACAAAAATAAAAAAAAAAATATTTTTTTTAATATATTGATGAAATATATATTTTCGGAAAGATAATAAAGCAACGAATATAATTATAGAAAAATATTTATGGTTTGACTTTTTAGATCACCACTAGAGGGCGCTCAACTTAGACGATTTTAAGCAGAACTGCTTTAACAAAAAAATTCGTTCAAGTCCATTCACTAAAAATAATGTTAAAATTTTATTTTTTTGTGAAATGACTTAAAATTTAATTTTTTGACTTTTTCAATATAAAAGTAGTAAATAAAAAATATTCTCTAAGGCAAAGGTGCTTAATGTCATTTGGTTTATTGCTTTGAAAAACACAAATTTTGGTTGTGTATTCAAAAATTACAAAACTTTAATGGAGTAAAAAAAATATATGGAAAAACGGTTTTTTTTAAAATTCCTATTTTTAATACCTTATATATTCCTCTAATAAGTTATGAAAAAATCAGACTTCTATCGAACTAATAAATAAAGAAAGAACATTTTTCCGATAAGCTTTTTTCTTGATTTATGGGTAGCTATGCCCAACTGGTCGAAGCATTTTCAGAAATCAAGACACAAAGGAAACGCATCAACGCTCTTGAACGAGAACATAAAGAGAGAGTCAGATCACTGTTCCAGAATCAAATTGGAAACAATAATGTGAAAGAGTTCATGCTGAAGAACTTTTTCGCTGACGTGGACCTGCACGTCATGGAGCTATTGCGGAAAATGCTCATTAAAGTATGCTATAAAAATCAAATCCGAATAAATAATTTCAATAGAATTATATGCGACTTTGAAAATTTTTATTCGGACTCGTTTCTAGAGCAGCATGCTTGAGTTTCGTGTTTTAGAACGCCAAAGCCCATAAAATAAGTGTATTCCCAGCGGCCAAATTGCTGCTTACAGAAGCGATGAACCGCAACACACTTTGTAGGCGGTAATGCACACTACCTCATATACAACCCTACTATACTTTTCTTCAAGCGTGGCCGTTTTGTAGAATGAACGCCTGCCACCACAACACATTGAAATCGGGGCTGTGTGGCGTTCATCCGGCAGGTCGTCCACAATCTCGTATAATTTGTAGGCGGTAGGCACTGTTGGCCGCTGGGTTTAGATGTATTCTGGGGAAAAAAAAATTTCGAAGATTGTAAGTTCCAAGTCATTTGTTTTATTCGTGCCATAATTGTTTTTGTTTTTTTTTTCAATTGTTAAATTTTTTTCGAATCGCTTCATCTTGTTTTCTTCTTTTTTTTTTTGCGATTTTCTATTGAATTTATTTGGAATTCGGCAACCACTTATTTCTCTGCTGTCGCGCTTGAAGATTTAAATAATTATTTCTAAATGGCAAAAACTATATTACGATCGCACAATGTACGCTTGGTTTCGGCTCCCTCGTCACTTCGACGATATTCCATCGTCAGCGGGGCGAACAGTAAAATGACAGAAGAATATGCTGACCACGAGTAATCGCAAGTGATTCTAAAGGCTCTTCTGAAAAGGATTTCCAAAAACCCATAAACTTTCTTACCAAAGCTGCGCATCGGCTGTGGAATCTTTTCAATGAACTCGATTGACCATTGAGACTGAATCCGTTTGAGGGCCTAAATGAAAACAATTTTCAAATATTATTCATCTCCGCAGGATTTCAATTTACTTACGCCGCCATCAGTTTTCGCATCCGTGCGTTCGCCCAACGCACACTTGAAGAGAAGATGGAGATGAAAATTTTCTGTAACAAAAAAAAAAACAAAAAAAAAAGAGAAAATATCTCTTCGGATCATACCATGGATTCTTCGGGCTGTTCACATTTTTGAACGTCTTGTAGTTGCTCAACGTCGAACTGTGGCATTTCGTTTTAAAAGACAAAAGATCGTCGAATTTATTAAATCTGTTTATTTTTTCATATGAATTCGAAAAAAATTTGAACGAAAGCTTGCACAATCCTGGCAAAACAATAATTTTAAATCAAAAAAAAATATAATAAAATAAATTATTCAATTCCTTTTCTAAAAAAAATTTTTTTAGAATAGTCGTTTAAAAGAAAAATATGGCAAGAAATATAGCCTGCTGAATTTCATTTGTAATTTTATGTTTGAAGAGACTTAAGTGCCTCGGCCACGTTCCTACATAGCTTCCTACACAGCCGTGTACGTGTGTAGGAAAATAGGGCGCAAACGTACCCACATTAAGCTTCCTACATACATTTTTCACTGACCGGCGTCGAGTGCAGATCGATGTTAAACGCAGAAAAAATGGCTTTAGTATCCGTTCGCGCGCTGTGAATGGGAGCTTTTTTTCAAATCGGCAGGAGAATTTAGAATCGGGCTGATAGTCTTTTCTGAAACTTCGCCTGTTAGTATGCTATCTTTTGAGTCTCCACATTAATAATTTTGCAGTACCAAAATCGATATTCGGTTCTCGGGGGTTTTTTTTTTTTTTTTTTTCAAACAATCGACTAAAACTTCCCTTTTAAGCACTAGGATGAAATAATTAAATAAATAAATATAAAAAAAAGAACAAAAAAAAAAAAAAAAACCGGCTCCCCGAAAAAGACTGTTAACCGCTAAAAGCGAAAATTAAGAACCCAGTTTATTTTATAACCTGCCTGTTTTGGCCATCCCTAGTGTATATACTCGCTATTATGTATTACGGGGCTCACAAACGCTTCAACAAATCCATCACTCTGTTCAAATCGACGTAAAATTTCATGTCGTGTAGCTTGGTTGACAAACAAATGGCAAGCTTTTAAAATTTTCTTGCTTGGTAGCTTTATTCTCCAATTTTTTTCATTGGATGTTGTCTGGTTTGTTTGCACGGTTCACCAAAAATATCACTATCGCGCTCAGACTTGTCACTGCAACTATTGTTATTCTTATAAAAGCTTGGCTTTCTCATAAAAAGGTTTTTTTTTTTTACCAGTTCCGTGAATTAATTTATTTATTTTAAATTTAAATTATGAATTTCTTTTCATTTTGAATTAACTTTTTTATGTTTTTTTTTTTTTAAATTATCTATATATCTCTTATTTAGCATATTGAACAATTGCATATAAGGATCTCCTTATTTAATAAGGACATCTTGGTTTTCTTGCAAACGAATATGTATTTTTGTAAATCTCTTCAACTTAAAACTTATTTTATACATAATTCTCTTTATTCTCTTTACTCTCTTATTCACCGTTTTATTCCCTTTGCTTTGGTTGCTTCAAAGACTAAAACCAAGTCCTCGAAATCATTTCCTTTTCGAACTGCGCATAATTTTATTTATATATATTATGTTTGTAATTATAAATGTGTGTATGTGTAATACAAACTTAACGTGTTTTTTTCTCTCTTTAGTATTTTTGCTATTTTGTTTTTTTTTTTTTTTAATTTGAATTATCTTTAAATTTGACTTTCAGGCCAGCAACTTCGATCGTTTGCTTCGTCAATTCGTATGTGAACAAAAATTGTGTTCGTTCGTTTCCTGCCTTTATTTCAAAATATACGAGAGTAATATATTAAGCATATATATACATACATATCATGTATTTATATATTATAGTTTATTTGTTATAAATATTTTTGAATGGCAAAACCTTTACAGACTTTAACATAATTTTATTTCTCTCAGGTTCCTAAGTTAATCGTTCGTACCTACCGACCGATTTCTTTTGCCCAATCAGTTACATTTATTTAGGAGATATGTTGGCATGTTATATACCAAAATGTATAAACTTTTCAGATTTCTCTTCCGTCGATTTTTTTTGTTCCTTTTTTGTGTTTTGTGTTTAATATTTCATATGTTAAATATTATGTTATGTATGTTATATTATAATATATATATTATATATATTTATAATATATATTATATATTATATATATATATATATATATATATATAGTGTCAACTTAATGTTGCTGTATAAATACTTCTTAGAGCAATAGTCTCGTGAACTCTGAAAAAAAACGAAAAAAAAAGAGAAAAATTCAATTATTCCGAAAGGAGAAAGGCAATTGGGAATGATGCTGAAAAGGAAGAGAAACAACCCTGTAGCAATGAAATGGTTTCGGTGTAAAAAGGACCGGACCTAAGTATGTCCATATAGGACCGACCCCAAATTTATATGAACCGCGACCGATCTAGGGTTAACCTCTATTGGACTCACCCTCTTCTAGTCCCAAGATGAGCGTAGATGGGTGTGTTCGTTTATACTTGTACTTTGTTGTTGTCTGCTTTAAGTCCTCAATCTGATCGTTGCACTACCATAGGTTAGTTAGGTTGATGGTTAAGAATCTCGCTTAGCAACCGCGTAGGTAGGGGTTCGATCCCTGGCTTAGTTGGAAAGATTGTTTTTTTGAATTGCCTAAGGTTGTTTTTTTATGTTAATATTTAAGAAAATTTTTTTTTATAGTTAATTTTGAAACGTGGCTCTGGGATAGCGTAGGGGATGCGTGCTATGCTCTTGATCCCAGGGTCCGAGGTTCGATTCCCGGCACAGGCGAAACGGAGTGTAATGTTCCAAGCCTAGCACTGGTTTTTCAAAAAATCGCATGTTAGGGGCACACTAAATAATAATACGTACACTCACACAAACACAAGAAAACCCCTCGTGGTATCACAATGGGCCTACGGCCTAAGTGGCAGCCACTTCAACCTACTTACCTAATTTTGAGACAACAAAAATTTCACAGTCAAATTTCTAAGTAGTTTTTCATGTTTCAATTTTTTTTTTTTTTTTTTAATATTATTTATTTTTCAATAAAAAAATTTTTGAAATGAAAAATTCTATACGCGCGTTTCACACAAACTTGAGCAACCAAAAACTGAAGTCAGCGTTTTCATCAACACATTTTTGCTTGTTTAGCATAATGGTCGAGACGCCGACTTCCCAACCCAGAGTTCAGAGGTTCGAAAAACTCACCGTCATTAAAAGCCTAAGGGACTCACGCGCAACCAACCCAACACGCTTTGAAAAGGGAACGGTTATTTTTCAATGACAGCCCTTTGGTAAAAGAGATGAGTTGAATGTATGGAAACGCGAGGGGTCCTGATCTCTTTAGGGCCGAACCGCGGTCTCTCAGAGTAGGTCCCAATTATTACTGGGAATTTATCAGTCCGTGAAAGCGTAGCATACTTATTGGGGATAGGGAGCCGTGATGTTTTCCAATACGGTTGTTTTAATTCAATAAAACTGAAGGGATCCAGGATAGGATAAAGGCTTTGACATCATCGATACTGTCTGGATGTTTCATGCTATTTAAAAGAGCCACCTTCGATGACATTTGCGTGTTTGATTACCAGTGTAATTTTCATCGTAGGATTACCGGAAAATTACTGTCACTGGTGACGACGGCTGCGAATAATAATAGATGAATTTCAGAACTCTCACTATCCCTCACACACCCTCTCTCTATTTATATGTATATTCAGGCCCGATATTACAGTGCATACTTAAGGTCTCCTTAGCACTTAAGTAAAGCTTAAGTCTGTAAAGCATTTTAACAGTACAAATTTTAAGTGCTCCTTAAATAAGTTTTCAAATTAATTTAATGAACGAATTTCACTAACTTTACGAATTTAAAAAAATTATAAATAAAAAATATAGGCTTTTTCAAATGTTGCCTACCGAAAACAATTTTCGTGAGTTTTGGATAAAAATTGACTATTAATCCGCTTGACACTTAAGGTGTTCTTAAGTCTTCAAGCTTCCTTAACTTAATTATACACTGTAATATCGGGCCTCAGTCTCCTTCCTCGATGTTCCACCCCTTCCTACCACACTCTTTATCACCGACCCGGTCTCTTTATCAATCTCTGCTTATGATTCTTGAACTTTGTGACATTGTTTCATGTCTTCTATTTAAGGCCCAAGCAGAAACATGAAAACAAAAAAAAAACAAACCAAAAAAAAAAAACATCGTGGCATCGGGTAGCCCAAACAGGCATGCATCGCGATCATGCTTCTCCAATGAGACGTCGAGGATTTTGTCATGCAGGAGATTTTTTCTTGCTGGGAAAGCCTTCGGAAATTTTTCATCTCAGTGGCTTGTATAGTGGAAAACGAGCAAAATCTTAGCCTCGCATATTTAGCAATGAGACCGTTCAATAATTGTGAGAGCTTCAAAGAGATAGGGAGGCAATGTGCGTCGAAAGTCATATGTCGGAAGGGAGAAAGTCGAAGTAGTCGTCAACTAAGATTTACCTTAAGCGATATTCGTTTAGATCCGATTAAAAAACGCCCAATAAAATATTTAACAAAAAGGGAAAAGTGATGGGATTCATCTACTCGAAGCTCGATTATCTATAGAAATGTATTATTTGGCTAAAAGAGTTCAACACTCCTCAAAGTATGCAACGATATTTTATCCAATCAACTGATACTCATGCGAATAGAGGTCAATGTGTGTGGATATGAAAGAAAATTGATATAAGTTTGCGATTGCCAGGCTGAAGAACATTACATATATGTATAAATATATTTGGCAGAGAAAAATGAACTCATAATTTCTGATATGCCAACTCGAAATTTTCCATTTATCGACAAACAACCAACGAGTATGGATGCCAACGTGTCGCAAAAACAAAAAAATCCACACTATGGAAACAAATTGATTCCCTTGAATGCCGAGACTCGCGTTCTTATCGTAAAAGTGACATGAAGACAGACCAGATGTCGACGTAGAATAAATAAATTCAGCAATTCAAAGTTCCACAATTGCCAAAGAAGAAGAAGGAGAAGAAGAAGGAAGAAGAAGAAGAAGAAGAAGAAGAAGAAAAAGAAGAAGCAGAGTATGGAGGAGGAAAAAGAAATATACTTCGGCACTTTCGCCGAGACGATGGAAAAAGGTAATGGCAGGACATGCAGCTGTGCGGTGTGGCAGACCTTGTTTAATCAAGTAAATCTAATGCCCCCAAGGGAAAATGTATGAAAAAAACCATTGTCAAAATACAACAAATAATAGGGTATTATAGTCAGACGGGCCTGACCATACAATACCCGATACAAACATGTATGTTTGAATATTCCTTTAAATAGGCCGCAAGACCACTATCATTTAGGCAAGGTACCTGGAGGTATTCTGGAGATTTTTGAGGTCCTCACATTTCGATTTTTGTTCAAATTTTTTATGAAGATCGCCCTCTTGCCACGCCGACTTTTAAGATTTTAAAAAATTTAATCGTAGGCTTAAATATTAATTCAAGTTATAAGAAATTTCATTGAAATATCTCGAAAAACCCAATTTCTTTAGGACAGTTTTGGCATTTTTGTGACGAAGAAGCACTGTGGAGGCGATATCTCATTCATTTGAGCGCACTCCAAATGTCCAAAGATAATGACAAAGACGCTCACATGTGTGGATGTGTAAAGGATAAGACATTCCACTTAATGGGATAATACGCTCAAGTCCTCTTGCATGAATCGTTCGATGCCAATGGTCCGAATGAACCGTAATGACGGTCAACGATTTCTTTTGTTTAAGAGTTACAACACGACAAATGCGATAAAAAATGTTTTTGTAGCTTTGTTCTTTCACTTAAAAAATTTTGCATCGTTGTTTGTACGGTTGGAAGACGTAGAAAAATATAATAGAATCTACGTAAAATACAATAAGTTCTACTGTTTCAAGTAAATTTCAAGGAAAAAATACGGGGAACAGAAAGTAAGTTGCCAACGAATAAAAATAGTTGCTTTCATCGCGCCTTCCAAAACGTCACGCACAAGCTCTTTCAAGATATTCCTATAGAATCTTTTTTAATTTTTTAAGCATAAAAAGATTGGTAAAATTTTTTTTCTCTCAGTTTTTTAAATAATATAAATGTTAAATTATCCACTTTTCCAAAAAAAAAAAAAAAAAAAAAAAATACGTTCGCTGGAGCAGGGATCGAACCCGCCGACAAGAATTCATATCAAAATTAAGAAGTTATAGAAATGTACTTCAAGATTTGAAACCGTAGTTCCTATGATTTGATATCGTAGTTACTATGAAATAACATCATAGTTCCTAAGATGGAACATCGTTAAATCTACGTTATAAATCGTTGAAATCAATGACATTCCTCATCGTAGAAACTACTGCAAAGCTGTCGTAGAATCTATGATATCCTGCAATTGGACCTATATCAATTGCGGATATAATAGACACTACGTCGGATATCATTGATTCTACGACGGAATTTTTTGAGTGTTAGTATTTTCATAAGTCTGTTCATTGTTACCTTCGTAGTTGATGCGACCGTCTTGATCCAAATCGGCAATGGCCAAAAGTTGTGTCAGCTGCGTTTCCGAGAGCGGTTCACCGATCATTTCCATCGCGGTTTGCAGCTCGTCACGCGTTATGAAGCCATTTCCATCACGATCGAATACCCTGAAAATGGGAGATTGTTTCAATTGAGTGATTTGTTTATTTCGATTGTGAGTGTATCACGGAACGAATCTAAGATCGGAATCTACCCACAACATCCTTTTTTTTTCTCCTCAACACCCCATTATTAAGGGTACCTTTAGTTCTAGCCCCACTAACAAAACAGGTACAAAATTAGCAAATTCTCGCCTATATTAGGGCAGAATATATAAACATACACAGTAAAAACTAAAGTTTAAATTTAATACCAATTTTGGTGTTTATATATAACAATGCCAAAAAGGAATTAAATTAAAACCTTTTTGGTTTAAATAAAGAGAGAGAAAAAATTGAGAATTTTTCGTATGAATTATAAAAAAAAATTTATGCATAAGCAAGTGTCGACTATAGAGTTTTTGAGGTAGAGAGTAGAGTGTTGTGTGTAGAGACTCTACGTTTGTTGTATACACTGTAGACCGTTTCTACAATTCCACAGCTCTACGTAGAGCTGCCGTAGACATATTTAGAGTAGAGCTCTACTATGTGCTCTACAGCCTGTATACACTGAAGAAGAATTTTTCTCTACTATAGAATCGTGTAGTAGAGCATAATCGTATAGCTCGGCTATAAATTTCGAGATTTTCAAAAATTTCAAAAATTAAAAGAAAATTTTTCAAATTCATTCCGTTAAAATGAGTCGTCGCCAAAAGCAAGTTTCTGCTGCCCTTGTTCTTTTGACTCAAGAAAAACTAGGAACTAAAAGAAAATGTTGGGAGCGTGACTCGATCGCTTAAGCTTTGGCTGAAAAAAAGTTGAGACATCGCTATAAATATGGTCATTTTTATTTGATTTTATTTTGACCATGACCACAATTCGCGAAATCCGCAAAAATTTCACTTTCACTATTTTGCATTGAGTATTTCGCAGCTGGACAAAATGTCCTCTAACGGTTAAAATTTTATCAAGACCACCATCCGCGAAATTCTTTACTTGAAATGGTTGAACCTCTCATTAGATGTATTCCATAAATCGCTGTGCGTTGCGTATAAGCCAATCAATTGACAAGTTTTTTCTTTTGTCCACAGCTCGGAGTCACATTTTCCTCGAGCTTTTTTTTTTTTGAGGTTGTGCCATTTTTCCACAAAATAGCAATTCAAACACATTTGTGTTGAACAAAAAGGGAGCGCTTTAAATCGAAGTAGGTTTGATTTGAATTTCAAATTCCTATCTCTACTTAAGATTAAAAAAAAACTATCAAACATGTTTGATAGAGTGTAGAGCAGATATATCTCTCTACCCCCTACATGAAAATATGTAAACACTATAGATTTTTGTATCCAATAATTATCTCAAGTAGAGTTTGTAGAGAGCTTGTGTAGTGCGCTCTACAGGGTGTATACACTTGTCTACGTATCTACACGAGAGTTTTTTCTCTATCTCTACGTAAATAAATCTATAGTCGACACTTGGCTATAGAGCGAAAAGAAATGAGAGATATTGCCTCACAATCTGATGTCGGCGAGTTCAATCTCCGGTCAGGCGAGCGTCATTTATTTATTTATTTTTATACCCAGCGTAAGCGGGGTATATTAGTTTTGTGCGAATCTTGTAACAGGGAGAACTAAGCTCCGGAGATATAGACATACATATATAGAAATGATCAGGATCAAAAACTGAATCGATTTAGACATGTCCGTCTGTCCGTCCGTCCGTCCGTGTCCGGATCTCCTCCGAAACGGCTGGACCAATCAAGTCGAAATGTGGCACACAGGTATATCGGGGTCCGAGTATGATCCTAACTAAAAATGGAAGACATCCGCTCACTGCCACGCCCACAAATGAATTTAATGTGTTTTCAGTAAAATGCTTGTAACTTGCGAACCACTCAACACATTCCATTGATCATTGGTGTACTGGTAAACTACGAAAAGGGACATATCCTGGAAAAAAATGGACGCCGCCCTCTGTGAGCCACGCCCACAAATAAGCCCACAAATAAGGGCTTATCGTAACTTGTGAAGTAAAAGGCGTAGACGCTTCAAATTCGCAACATAGGTTGACCAAGGCGAATGAAAGGTGTAGGAAAAAATTTTATATGGCCCGCCCACTGCCACGCCCACAAATGGAGATTTTTCGTAACTTCCGTTTCTCTTCGTCGTAAATCTCTGGCCCAGAGTATTGATGAACATTCTGCCGTTATTAACGAAGACTCGGAGATCGCTCATTCCCCGTCACCTCCAGACGCACCTCTTTCTGTAGGCGCAACGGATTTGCTCTCTGCACCTCAGTCTCTTAATTCTGGCTCGGCTGCTGTCACTCTCCAGATGTTGTATGCCGAAATATTAAATCTGAAACATATTAATTCGGAGTTCCTAGACAACATAAAGCTCTTAAAGGAGGAAAACCAGCTGTTAAGCAACAAAATTAATCTTCTTGAAAATAAACTGCATACATTTCAGCAAGAGAAGCTTCAAAACGTAATTGAGATCGTGGGAGTTCCTAACGTTAGTAATGAAAATGCTCGCGAGCTCTCGCAAAAAATCTTTCGGGATGCTCTGAAAGTCTCTGTTCCAGATGACCAAATAGCTCAATGCTATGTAAAGCAAATACGTCCTAAGAGAGACTCAAATAATAAGAGCAATTCTCTGCACAAAACATCTATTTGCATTCACTTCTCTTCTTACTCGTGGAAGAGAGCTATATTAGCTGGGAAGAAAACGCACAACAATAATTTACTTGCTGATTTATTGGACAAAAACTGCAAGAACAAATTATACATAAATGAAGCTTTATCGAGTTATTATCGTGCTCTGTATTATGCAGCCAAAAATGTGCAAAAAATTAAAGATTTTAAGTATTTATGGTATAGAAATTGTAGATTTTTCCTCAGAAAGACTCCTAACAGTAAAGTTGTTGTTGTTCAGAACTTTGACGACCTTAGTCGTATTCAATAATCTTTTGAATTTTTAATGCAATGTTCTCTGTTAATGAAGTCTCTGACAACAGCTTTACTGTTAATCTTTTAAATAGCTTATCTTCTCACATTTTTGAAAATTATGATGGTAATAACTCAATCTTTGTTGTTCATCAAAACATTAGAAGCCTGAGATGCAACTTTGACTATTTTGTTGCAAATATAAACTCTTTTCCCCGGCTACCAGATTTGATTTTTATATCGGAAATTTGGATTTTCTCCCATGAAATTAGTGAGTACTATATATGTGGCTATACATTTTTTGCTTTTCCTAATGATTCTTATGCTGCAGGTGGTGTGGGAGTTTTTGCCAAAACTGATCTGATGTGCACAACAACAAGTTGCCGTCTTAGTACAGCTGATGCATTTAAGCTTTCTTTTGAATGTAATAATGAACAGCTTTATTTTATCTGCCTATATAGACTACACTCGCATGATGCAGTTGATTTTGTTAACGAACTAGATAATCTGCTGTCAAATATTCATTCTCAGAATCTTTTATTATTAGGCGACTTTAATCTGGATATATTGGTTGATAGTGATACGTCAGATTTTTACAATACCATGTTAGCGAAATATGGCCTTTACTCGTTCATAAATGCACCTACGCGCCTATCTTCCGGTACTTGCCTTGATCATATTATTGGTCGCTTCAAGAAAGCCCAAATTCTTTATGATTGTTTCAATCTTGATTTAAATATCTCTGACCACTGCATGACCGGAATTCTATATAATATTCAAAAAAATAACGAACCAAAACCTAGTTTACGATTTTCTAAAATAGATTTTAACGAGTTAAATCAATCACTTTTCTTTGAGTCTTGGAATGAAGTCTACAGTGCAGCTAATACGTCGCAAGCTTACACCTCCTTTTATAATACACTACAATACCATATTAACTCATCTACAAAAACCTTCCAATCAAAACATAAATATAAAAAAATTAAACCTTGGATAAATGATGCTTTGATAAGAAAAATTAACCTAAAAAACAAATTAGGTCGCAAATGTTCTAAACATCCTAATAACGTTCAGCTCAAGCATCGCTATAGAAACTTAGTTTATGCCATAAAGCAAGATATTTTCACTATTCGCGAGCAGTTTTATCATGACCAATTCGCGAGATGCGGCAATGATTCTAAAAAACAATGGTCTTTGGTAAATGACATTACAAACATACATGATCATACAAAAGTTCCAATCAGTTTGAAACTCAATAATAGGATTTGTTCTGATGATGCTGCTGTTGCAAATGAATTCAATGACTATTTTTCGAGTATACAGTCCCCATCCTACTCAAATATCATTTTTCGACTCGATGATCACTACATCGATGATCCGATTTCGAGCAGAAGTTTTTTTTTCGATGACATCAATGCTTTTGAAGTCGTTAAAATTATTAAATCCATCGATAATTCCTCATCGTGCGGTTTCGACAACGTCTCAAATAAAGTGCTGAAAGCGATAGCCTTTAATGTATCCGATATTTTAGCTCATTTATTTAATCTAAGTGTTAGATTGGGATGCTTTCCAAATGAATTAAAACAAGCCGTTGTGATTCCCCTTTTTAAAAAAGGTGATAGAAATATTAAGGAAAATTATAGACCAATTTCGCTTCTTCCAGTAATTTCCAAAATCTTTGAAAAAGCTGTAAAACGCCGTATTCTTGAATTTCTTCATAAAATAAATTTTCTTAGCCCAAAGCAATTTGGTTTTAGATCCTCCCTATCAACAGAAGACGCACTTTTGGAATTCAGCTCTTACCTCCATAAGGGACTGGATGAGAAATATCTGTGTGCTTGTCTGTTTGTGGATATTACCAAAGCCTTTGATATGGTGGATCACAACATCCTTCTAGCCAAACTTCATAAAATGGGATTTAGGGGTTTTATGCATGATTGGTTCGCCTCTTACCTACTTAACCGTCATCAACGAGTGAAAATTGGCACGTCGTTAAGCGCTCCTTCAATCTTAAATCTGGGTGTCCCGCAGGGCTCGGTACTTGGGCCAATCTTGTTTTTAATTTATATAAACTCGATTTTCCTGCAAGACTTCAGAGGGCATGTCACCGCTTTTGCTGATGATTTGGGTTTTTCTTATAAGACATCTTCGCATGTAGAGCTTCTTTCTGAACTAAATTACGACTTGCACATTCTGAGGCTCTGGTTTGCCAAACATAAGCTCCTGATAAGCAACAAAACTAAACTTATGTATGTAAGTCTATCTACACGGCCCGCTCCTGACATGGAGGTTGTTTATCACCACCCATGCTGTGAAAAATTTCCGCTCGCCCAGTGCGCGTCTTGCAATTTTAATGCTAGAGTTAACTGTAATCCTGATTGTTTTGCAATTGAAGTGGTGGACCATTATAAATATCTGGGTGTTTTAATTGATAAAAATCTAAATTGGAAACAGCATACAATAAACTTAAAAAATTACTTTCGTTCTTTCCTCAGGAAATTTTATCATTTAGCAAAATTTTGTTCTACAAATATCCTTAAAATGTTCTATTTTGGCTTATTTCATTCAAAATTAGCCTATGGTATTTCTTGTTGGGGAGGAGCATATGCGAACAAAATTCAACCATTGCTTATTTTGCAGAAATGCGTAATCAGAAAAATGTGCAATGCTAATCGTCGAAGTTCTTCTCTTGAGCTTTTCAAGCGGATGAATATTCTTCCTGTGCGTCATTTGTACTGCTTTCAAGTTCTCAAAATACTTTTCAAAAGAAAGCTTCAATACTATTCGTTCTCCGTTTCATCTTACAATTTACGTCACGTTCTTAATTTACCAGTTCCTACTTTTCGTACCAGCAGTTACCGTAGTAACTTCTCAGTCACTTCCTGCAGACTTTTTAATAGCTTACCACATTCAATCAAAGCTTTACATTTTTCATATAGGTTTTTGAAACACCTTAAAAAGTGGCTCCAAAGTGTAAATTACCAAAGCATAGAACTGCTATTCCGTTTATAATTATCTTGATTCATATATATCGCAGATATAGTCCTGCACGATTGGCTTCTGTTGTTTTGTTTTTCATTACTTTCCATTTCATTTTTCTGTCATAATGCAGTTTCCACCAGCTTACTATTAACCGTGCCACGGCTCTTCCTCCTTCACTCTCTTTTTAGTCTTACTTTTCTCATCTACCTACTATTAACCTGTCTTACTTCCGCTTGATTCACTTCTTTAAATCAAATACTTGTGACATTTGACACAGCACTTGATGCTAAAAATGTCACTACCAATTTCTTCTCTTTAGTTGTTATTTTATAATATTTAGTTAATTAAAATTATTTTTAATTCTTAATTTCTTTCTTTAAACTATTTCATGAATACATATCCACACATTGTACATTTAATTTGAAGAATTGTGAATAAATTGAATTGAAATTGAATTGAATTGAATTAATAGGCGTAGACGCTTCAAATTCGCAACATAGGTTGACCAAGGCGAATGAAAGGTGTAGGAAAAAATTGTATGTGGCCCGCCCACTGCCACGCCCAAAAATGAAGTTTTTTCGTAACTTCCGAAGTAAAAGGCGTAGAAGCTTCAAATTCGCAACATAGGTTGACCAAGGCGAATGAAAGGTGTAGGAAAAAATTTTATATGGCCCGCCCACTGCCACGCCCACAAATGGAGATGTTTCGTAACTTCCGAATTAATAGGCGTAGACGCTTCAAATTCGCAAAATAGGTTGACCAAGGCGAATGAAAGGTGTAGGAAAAAATTGTATGTGGCCCGCCCACTGCCACGCCCAAAAATGAAGTTTTTTTCGTAACTTCCGAAGTAAAAGGCGTAGACGCTTCAAATTCGCAACATAGGTTCACCAAGGCGAATGAAAGGTGTAGGAAAATAATTTATGTTGCCCTCCCACTGCCACGCCCACAAATAGAGAAGCAAAACATAGTGCGCTCATAATGTCGGGACGCTGGGTATTTCAAAGTCGGGCTTGACCGACTTTAGCTTTCTTACTTGTTTTTTTATAGGAATAAGTAGGTAATAATAATAAATTACAATAAAAATTAAAGAGGAATAAAAAGCTTGCAACCAATCTTTTTATGGATTTTATGGATATGCTGCTATAAACTCCTGAATCAACTCAGCTGTCACAACAAAGTGGCACTGTGGTGGGTTCCAGGACATGCAGGGCACGAAGGAAACGAAAGAGCTGATTGCCTCGCAAAACGAGGAGCTCAAAGGTGCTTCATAGGCCCTGAGCCTTTCTGCACTCTTCAGAAATCGTACAATGCAGAACTTATTCGGATTTGGGAGCAAAGATGCCTTAAAGCATCCTGGATGAACTCAAAAGGTCAAAGGCAGGCTAAAAGATTCATCGCTCCCAACGAAAACGTCTCAAAGAGATTACTCTGCCTTGGCAGAGAGGATCTAAAAATCCTAACCGGATACCTGACGGGGCACTGCAAATTGAGATATCATCTCAAAAAGATAGGCCTCTCTAATGAATCAACATGCCGATTCTGTGAAATGGACGAAGAAACGCCAGAGCACATTCTCTGCGACTGCCCTTCACTGAGCAGCCGCAGGCTGTTCCACTTTGGGGACGCAATGATCGCCCCTATAAATTTTGGAACGTCTTTAAACCGTCCACAGTGCTCAACTTCATAAAGAGCCTAAGGATGGAGAATTAAAGAACCACTGGGGTTAACACAATAGATCCTCTGTGGTCGCGGTGCGCATTATTCCCCAACTTTAATAATAATCTTTTTATGGAAAAAAAAAAATAAAAAGAAAGATTCCAGCAGAACACACTCTCATTGGAATTCTCGATACTTCAATTTTATCGCTGGAAACTATGTTTCCCCCCCTCCTTCCCGAGTACATAAATTTTTCCTTTTTCCAAGTTCAAAATTTACTTTACCTTTTCCAAGCCCCAATTTTTCCACAATTTCTTTCGCCTGAGACAGGGTTCGAACTCGGACCTTTCAGAATGCTAAGCAAAAACGCTTCCAGTACGCTAACAAGCGATCTCATTGGCGCGTGCTAGATTTATTATATCAACGTTCGATAAAATCGGACTATAGACGCCTCCTATGTATGTATGATAGCAATATAATAGCGAGAACAATTTGACAATTTGAGAATTTTGTTCGTTTTTGAGATCATTTAAAACCAAAAGGTATTAAAATAAAACTTTTTGGTATTGAAATTCAAATTTAATACTAAAAAGATTTAATTTTATACCGATTGGTTTTAATTTTAAACCTTTAGTTTTTACTGTGTACGAAAAACATACTTTGAAGTCAGTTCATTTTTAAGGCAGAAAGTTGGTAAAAAATTGGTAAAACTGAACCAAAACCGGACTCAACTGGACTCAATGCTGTTCAAATTTCCCTATTTTGCTTGTTGGGAGATTCTGTCACAAAAATTCCAAAACTGCCCCAAAATCGGAATTTTTCCAAATATTCCAATGAAATTTATAACTTGAGCGCATGTTTTTAAGCCTCCGATTTAATTTCCCAAAATTGGAAAAGCGGGCGGAAAAGGTGGCATGAGGGAAATTCTCACAAAGAATTGAACAAAAATCTACATAACGGCCTGTAAAATCTACAGAATACCTTGTATTGATGCTAGTGGTCTTGGCGCCTGTTTTAAAAAATATTCTTATAAAAAATTGCAGTTTCGGGTATTTTATGGTCGGTCTCGCCTTACTATGTATAGCACCCATACTTGTTCTGATTGTTCTTTTTTTGGAATTGCTAAACACACCTTCAGTTCACTCTTATATTGGTAATCATCTGTCATTGGACTTGCTACGTGCTTTCTTTCAATGGTCGACTTTTGAACGGAAAAACATGATCGCAAATAACCAAAAAAAAAACCCGTGGTCCGAATGGTATTATATCAGAGCCTGTATATTTATCATCATCGTCTTATGGTGTATGCATTTTTCCATACCCTCTTTTAGGGTCTTATTATATTTGTTTGTTAATGTGTACGTACCGAAATGCCGCTATTAAGTCTTCGGTGACATCATCGTTCTCTTCTGGTTTGCTCGCGGCATTTTCTTCGTGGTGCTGTTGTTGTTCGTCGCGCAGCGCCTGAATGCGTCCGACCCATTGAAGGAATTCAGCTTCATTAATAAGACCATTGCCTGTAAGAGAACAAAGAGCAAATAAAACACACGTATATAAGCACACAAAAAGTTTTCCATTACAGAGTGGAAAATATGAAAAGAGTTCTTGTATGGAAAAAAAAAGAATTTCATTTAAAAATTAATGCGATTTTGTTTTATACAATTTTTTTTTTTTAATTGCCTTTGCGACTTAAGCATTTAAATCCATGAACTTGAATCGAAAATGTTACAAAAATAAGAAGCTTTATTCATTTGAATGGAACGTAAATATGTATGTATTTCAAATGTCATTTTTGCTTCAAAGTCAACGGTAATCTCTTTACTCTCGTTTTTATACCCAGCGTAAGCAGGGTCTTTCAAAATTTGAAAAAGCAAGGACAAACAAGTAAGGGTGTTATAGTCAGGCAAGCCTGACAATAGAATACCCGACACAGACACACATGTTCAAATAATTTTTAATATCAAGAGGTGTTTAAGGCCATAAGGGGCCCAATATACCGACTTTTGCTAAATTTCTTTATGAAAACCGCCCCTTTGCCACGCCCACTTTTCCAATTTTTTAAAATTCTAATCGGAATCTTAAATACACTCCGAATCCTAAGCTTCATTGAAATATTTGGAAAAAGTCCGATTTTGAGGCAGTTTTGGGATTTTTGTAACAGACCCTAGTAATGGAGGTACCCTTAAAAATGGACCGATCTAGGAAATTTTTTGTGAGGATGTTTATGGCTACAAAGGAAGCATAAGTACCAACTTTCGTTCAAGTCCCATTTGAATTTCGGGTGTA
Organism: Chlorops oryzae; assembly: GCA_020466095.1. Classification (NCBI taxonomy): domain Eukaryota; kingdom Metazoa; phylum Arthropoda; class Insecta; order Diptera; family Chloropidae; genus Chlorops; species Chlorops oryzae. Next base: position 136,121,431 of record CM035806.1, read on the forward strand.
GGAGAGAGTTTTCAAAAAACGCCCTTCTGCCACGCTCACTTTTCCAAATTTTTTAAATCACAGTACTTGACTTTAAACATGTTCAAATACCAAATTTCAACAAAATATCTTGAAAAACTCCGATTTTAAAGCAGTTTTTGTGATTTTCGTAACAGACCCTAGTACTGGAGGTACCCCTAAAAATGGTCAGATCGGGTCCATTCTCGAACTTGTTCTTACTCATGTCCCCGTGAGCACGCATACCAAATTTTGTCAAGATAGCTCAACTCCTTCGATAAGATAACTGTATACAGACAGACGGACGGACAGACGGACATGTCTAAATTGAATCTCCTGGTGACGCTGATCATTTCTATATACATTTTGTATGGTCTATCTCGACTGGTTCTGGGTGTTACACACAACCACACGAACGCAATATACCCTCGACACAGAGTGTGTCGGGTATAAAAATTGTCGCACAGAAATCTTTTCGATGTCATTGTGATCCTCAGGACATTCTCTATACGAATCCGGGATGCATTTTATTTTCCTAACTTTTTTAGAAAAAGTCCAATATTAACTGGTAAATACTGACTTTGCCAAATAACAAATAAACCGTTACTCCAATTTAAATATATATCCAATTGGTCTCAGTTTCTAGAATCCAAAAATACATCTGTGGTCTTATGGAAGAATAGCTTAAGTCGACTTAAGCTTATAATGAGTTATTAATACCACTGAATATCCTTCAAAGAGACGCATCATTAGGTAAAACCCTTGTCTCCGTAACATTCTTCTAGGAAAAGTGGTTAATACAGAAACGTCCAATGACACTGTGCTCGAATTTGGTACTTTTTTTACCGACAACATGGAGACAAATCTTGTAAACATAATTTGGGGGCGCTGAATTCAGTCCCATCAACCGTTTTTCTGGATTGGCTCTAGTTTTTGAGATATCGCGGTTTAAAAATTATGACTTACTTCATTAAAAATATACATATATATTATATATTTAGTTCATTTTGCTATACATATATTAATGCCAGAATTGTGACCATAGCTTTAATTACTTGAGTAGAATGCCTGTGCAAAACTTCGCTGCAATCGCAACGGTAATTGGTATTTTATAAATGCTTATTTCAATTTTAATCTATCACATTTATTTAAAAAAAATTGAAGCATACTTTTAGGGGAAGTGAAACTGTTGACATTCGATTTTTTAAATTTAAAGAAACAGTTCTCAAAAAGAGCTTTAAGATCTGTGATGTTATTTAACAAAACGGCATAATGGGAAAGCACAAGGCTAGGAATCGAGAGCACTGAAGTTCCAACCCCAAAAAAAGTTGAAGCGGAAAAAATTTTTTTTTTAATTTCGGATTTTTTTTGAGTCAGAGTCAGTCCAAGTATATAGCAATTTGAACATTGGATGGTGTGCTATACTGTCCACAAAGTGTGTTGCGGATCATCGCTGCCGTAAGCAAGAAATTTATCGCTGAGAATATAATTTATTTGAGAGATTTTTATGAACAAAGATACCTTTGCATGCTATAGCTTTCTTTTGTCTTATTTCAATATTCCACGAATATTTCAAACCATACCAATTTAAAATGGGAGATATCAAAAGCGAAGAAATCGTACTGTGCCTCAAATTTGAGAATTTCTGTTATGTCTGCGGAAAATTTGTAGTCAGAACAAGTAAACGCAAAATAAAGGCTACGAGTTACCAGTTGGTATAGAGAGTACTTTGGTTTGGGTGTTTTCCACGATGTCAACTGGGCTCCATCTTTCATTTGTGATTTTATTGTGATTTTGCTTCACAGAAATTTCTTTTCCTCGAACTTGTTTCGATGGTCATTTTATAGAGTGAACGCCTGCTACAAGATACTAAGTAATTGGGGTGGTGTGGAGTTCATCCGGCAAACTGACTCAAGAAAAAATCCGAAATTAAAAAAAAAAATTTTGCGCTTCAATTTTTTTGGGGTTTGAACTTCAGTGCTCTCGATTTCTAGCCTTGTGCTTTCCCATTATGCCGTCTTGTCAAATATAAAAAAGGAGTCCCAAAATCTAAATTAATTTTTGGGGAAACTAAAGTGTATTAAGTTAAAACAAAATTATGCTTGCATACTTTTGGGATTAACCTTTAAACGCGAAAATCTCCGTTAACTGAGCCAATCCCAATAAATCAATATAACTATTGTATTCAGCGCACTTTACTTAGTATTTCTAGATATGAACGCGGTCTGTCGGTTTTTTGAACTAGCACAGTGTGATTATCGAATTATGTATTTTTGGATTCTAGAAACTGAGACCTATCAATTGGTATCAAAGGGTCTTCCCGGTTGAGCAAAGGCATGTGCCACCCTGAAAGGAATTTTTAAATTTTGTTGATTTTTCGATAGGTTTCATCTAAAAATACTGTGGAGACCACTTTTTAGATTTTAATTTTGAATAGTCCTTGAGATATCCTTGAAAGTCCTTTTTTATGAAGGCTTTTTTCAAAATTTTATATCTCAACAACCAATTAAGATAGAGAGACGATCTAAACAGATTCTGTTAGACAATAAAACAAGGAAGCTAAAAAAATTTTGTTTTAATTTTACACTAAGAAATTTTTTTTCACAAAACTAAAAAGAAAAGTTTAAGTATTTATTTCAGTGTATTCCAATTTTGACGCAACTTTTATATTTTTTTGAAAAATAGCTCCTAGTATTTACTTTAATTTAAAAGAAACAAGTATTCCAATCGGATGGCGGAACAGTGTCATATTTACAAAAATGCAAGGGTACATTAATACTCTCAGTGTTGATCCCATACAAAAGGCATCACTCATACGACATGTATGCGGATTATCGAATATATAATTAACGTCCTACATGTCGTATGACATGCGTCAAAATTGGAATACACTGAAATAAATACTTAAACTTTTCTTTTTAGTTTTGTGAAAAAAAATTTCTCAGTGTAAAATTAAAACAAAATTTTTTTAGCTTCCTTGTTTTATTGTCTAACAGAATCTGTTTAGATCGTCTCTCTATCTTAATTGGTTGTTGAGATATAAAATTTTGAAAAAAGCCTTCATAAAAAAGGACTTTCAAGGATATCTCAAGGACTATTCAAAATTAAAATCTAAAAAGTGGTCTCCACAGTATTTTTAGATGAAACCTATCGAAAAATCAACAAAATTTAAAAAATCCTTTCAGGGTGGCACAACCCGTCAGACCCTTTATTTAAATTGGAGCAACGGTTTATTTGTTATTTGGCAAAGCCTTTTATTTTTGCCAAATAAAATATTTGGCCCAGTTTAACTGTTATTGTTTGACTGAAAAAATAAAAGGTAATATTTTACAGTAATTTTTTTTCAAATAAAATACAAGTTAAAAAATAACTTTTTTTGAAACTTTTACTATAAAAGTCATAACTGGTTCGGTCCCTGGTATATTAGTTTTGTGGGAATCTTATAGCAGCTAGAGCTAAACTCCGCAGATATATAAATGTATATACTTATATTCTTGATCAGGATCGAAAACTGAATCGTTTAAGAAATGCCCGTCTGTCCGGTCGTCTGTGGTCGGATCTCCTTCGAAACGGCTGGACCCATCACGTTAAAATTCGGGAGATATCCACCCTCTGCCACGCCTTCAAATTGATTTAATGTTTATTGACAAAATCCCGGAAAAAATGGGCCAACAAATAATGATATATCGTAACTTGCGTATGGAATGGCGTAGGAGCTTCAAATTCAAATAAAGGTTATCAGAGGTGTGTGGAAGACAAATGCGCGCCCACCCACTTCTACGCCCACAAATGAAGATTTTTGGTAACTTTCGTGAGCGCGTCAATATTGTTGGGATGCTCAAAGATCGAAGTCAGGCTTGATCGAATTTAGCTTAATTACTTATTACCAGGGCATGGATTTTGTTGGCTTTTATAAATTGAAAGTATACTTTATGGGGCAAAAAATTTTGCTAACCAATGTTTTGCGAATAACCCAACAAGCAAAGTAAGGAAATATGACCAGCGCTAGGTCCATTCGACCTATTTTGGTTATGTTTTACCTATTTTTTAACAAATTTCTGCCTTAAAAATACCCTAACTTAAAAGTAAGTTTAACAAGGTCGAAATTACCTAAATTCAACCTATGTCACGGCTTAAAAGTCAATGTGACTTTAAAGAATATTTTAGGTCGAAAATAGGTAAAACAGTCCTTCTTAACATAAATGCCCTTATAGTGCCATAACTTTGAATTCCAAATTAGGAAAGTTTTTTAAGGCATATCGACTAAATTTTTGACTTAATTTCGACTATTAGGTCCATTCGACTTTTAGGGCGATATTAGGTCAAAAAAATTACTTGTTTTGTTGCCTTTCTGCCCTATAAGTCGAGATGCATTGATTATTCGACTTTTAAGTCGAAATGCCTCTGAAGGAAAAACACAAAGCTAAAACAAAAACGTATGCCCTATTTTGACCTAAAAGGACCATTATGTAAAGTAACGTTGAGAGCATAGAAGTGTGAGTTTTAATTAATGAATTTTATTCGGCCAGAATAAAAATCCATTTTGTTCCTAATTGCTAGGAACATATGCATACTCTAAACGAGAAGAAGCACCGCGAGTTTTAATGAAAGCATAAAAGAGCTGAAATTGACGGAAAAAGCTATAAATTTCCGTATGCCCGCTCTCGATGTTGCATGCTCGGCTGTTTCCGTCAAACTGAGGCAAAAGCGTAAGCAATACATGTGAGTGGCTGTCGCAAAAAAAAGTTTAAATGCCTTATTAGAGCAAAAATAAGTAATAAATTCCTTAACAGGGATAATTTAAGGAAAAATAACTATAAAGAAAGAGATGAAAGTAATTTTTTGCTATAAGGTAAGGAAATTCGACTTTGTGGCCCGATTTTTCGTTCCGCCATTCGAAAGATTGAGAATTCTTCTTCTGCATCTGTTTTTTCTATACAAAAAATAATTTTTTTTAAAAGAAAAATTTATTTAATTCACATCAATGAGATGGCCCCTGAAAAATGAAGGAGTACAAGGAACACTTTCACCATAAATCCAAGCTCGCATATTATATTTATATAACAGGTTGGCTGATAAGTCCCCGGCCGACACATAGATGGCGTCGCTAGTATTAAATGCATATTATTTTTATATAGTGGCAACCTTCAAATGATTCGTGTCAAAATTTGACGTCTGTAAGTCAATTAGTTTGTGAGATAGAGCGTCTTTTGTGAATCAACTTTTGTTATTGTGAAAAAAATGGAAAAAAAGGAATTTCGTGTTTTGATAAAATACTGTTTTCTGAAGGGAAAAAATACAGTGGAAGCAAAAACTTGGCTTGATAATGAGTTTCTGGACTCTGCCCCAGGAAAATCAACAATAATTGATTGGTATGCAAAATTCAAGCGTGGTGAAATGAGCACGGATGACGGTGAACGCAGTGGACGCCCGAAAGAGGTGGTTACCGACGAAAACATCAAAAAAATTCACAAAATGATTTTGAATGACCGTAAAATGAAGTTGATCGAGATAGCAGAGGCCTTAAAGATATCAAAGGAACGTGTTGGTCATATCATTCATCAATATTTGGATATGAAAAAGCTCTGTGCAAAATGGGTGCCGCGCGAGCTCACATTTGACCAAAAACAACAACGTGTTGATGATTGTGAGCGGTGTTTGCAGCTGTTAACTCGCAATACACCCGAGTTTTTGCGTCGATATGTGACAATGGATGAAACATGGCTCTATCACTACACTCCTGAGTCCCATCGACAGTCGGCTGAGAGGACAGCGATCGGTGAACCGTCTCCGAAGCGTGGAAAGACTCAAAAGTCCGCTGGCAAAGTAATGGCCTCTGTTTTTTGGGATGGGCATGGAATAATTTTTATCGATTATCTTGAGAAGGGAAAACCCATCAACAGTGACTATTATATGTCGTTATTGGAGCGTTTGAAGGTCGAAATCGCGGCAAAACGGCCCCATATGAAGAAGAAAAAAGTGTTGTTCCACCAAGACAACGCACCGTGCCACAAGTCATTGAGAACGATGGCAAAAATTCATGAATTAGGCTTTGAATTGCTTCCCCACCTACCGTATTCTCCAGATCTGGCCCTCCAGCGACTTTTTCGTAATGCTTCTCAGACCTCTTAAAAGAGATGCCTTTCGCAGGGAAAAAATTTGGCCCTGCAATGAGAGAGGTGATCGCCGAAACTGAGGCCTATTTTGAGGGCAAGAACCGAAGGAGTATCTACCCAAAATGGTATCAAAAAAATTTGGAAGGTCGTTATAATCGTTGTATCGCTCTTGAAGGGAACTATGTTGAATAATAATAAACGAATTTTTGACTAAAAAATGTGTTTTTCTTTGAATTAGAACCGGGGACTTATCAGCCAACCTGTTATCTCTCTCCCTTTTTGTCGTTTCGAAAAATTTTGGGTTCAAGTTTTCGTATTTCGTAATAAAATCGTTCTTTTCATTTCATTCTTTGCCCAATTTAGGTTAAAATTTGGTAACTTCGACTTCTTTTCGAAAGTGTGATATGTTAAAGACTTTAAGAAGATCTGCACAGTTCTCAAACGCCTTACACAAGATATAAGTTCAATGGAATTAACATCAAATGTGTATATTTTCGCACTATTGGATGTGTTCAAAATGTTTTTTGTATGTTTGTATGGATAAAATACTCGTGAGTGCTGAATTTAAAAATTTCTTATTACCTTCTTAATAAATAAAATTTATAAAAATAACATAAGTCCTTGTTGCATTATAGGAGTCAAAAACAAAACAAATTGGTATAACGACCAATCTCGACTTCGTAGAGATCTTATGCAATCGTTTCAAATGGTTACGATAGATTGTCTCGAAGTATTGCCCTGCCGCAACACACGCGTCAGTGTGCAGAGTCATCGTGTTGCTGTCATTTCCGGTGGCGAAAAACGTTTTTTTTGGTTTGCGGCAGCTCCTTTCGCTATCAGTTCATACGAATCGCTGACCGCAATTTCACATTGCGCTTGTGTATAACCTTGGCCTTCGTGCAAACTGTCAGCGCGGTTAGCCAACAATAACAATGCTAGAGCTAAGACGCCAAAACAGTCAACCGCATTGGCATGAACTTTAAACTCTGACGATAACTCCTTCGATTCAATACAACAACAACAAAAATACAAACCCAAGGCGAAGGCGAAAATATTTTGAAATTCGTGAACGAAGTGGAGCGTTGTCGAACGCTCAAGAATACCATCGAAAAGATTTGTTGCGAAAAGAATACGAAACACAGGGAACCGGACGGAAAGCCCGACGAAGAAAACGCAGACAAAGAACAAACCATTCCAGCCACCCCCCACCCAATAAAGGTAAACTCAGGTATGGAATAAGAAAAGCCAAAAGTAATTTTCATAATTTGTTAACTCCCCAAGTTCACAGCGAGTCAGCGCAACGACAGCCTTCGGATAGAGTTCTTGGCTATTGCCAAAAGGTATACACATAAATGGGCACCTTGAGTGCTGGTGAGCCGACTTAAATCAGAACATTTTCTTCTTGCTTCTTTCGTTCGAAAAGGCAGAACGAGAGAGAACACGTGTCCAAATTAACATGTGGGTGCAAAAAGAAATTTCTTGTACTTGGCACTCGTACTCAAATTATTATTGGCAAAAGTCTTAATTGCATCATTAAAAACTTTTAAGCAATTAAGCAATTGAATTCACTTCAATACATTGAATGCAAAAAAGCAATTCCCAGCAAACATTAACCCTTACTAATCAATTGGAAGTTATTTGCGCCCGCTAACAAAAGGCTTGGATCCAAGTGTTGGAATTTATTTGGAATTCAAGTGTAAATAACCAAAACCGCTCCCTTTTTATTCAATTGGATTTGAGATTGGAAAACACATAAATCCAAGCATTCGAATTAAATATTTTCCAAGCCTAAACAAGCAGTAACAATCCGATGTAGGCGGGTTCAATCCCCGCTGCGGCGAGCGTTATTTAATTTTTTTTTTTTTCAATACGTTGTTAGATAATAATATAACATTTAAATAATATTTCAAAACTTAGAGGAATATCTAGCTTTCATCCAAACATTTATGGAAAAATAAAAAAAATTTTTTTGTAAGCACATTGTGTATGCATTACGCTTTTGACGTCCGGATAGGAACTTAAATTTATAACTGCCAACTTCCTTTCTTCCCTCTAAGTGGATCAAATTTTACCTCAGATATCTTTCTAGGTCCCAATTTTTCCTCAACCTTTTTTCGCCCGCGACAGGAATCGAACTCGAGCCCTCCAGGGTGCAAATCACAACACGCTTCAGTACGATATCTATATAACATATATACATATTATTTTGGGTGGATTTGCGAAGTACTTGAGAAATTTAACGTTTTCCAAACACATTTGGAAAGCGTTTGCGAATTTAATATAGCACATATATGTATGCTTGGAAAAAGTTTGGAAAATTACTTGGAAACAAATGAATAGTAAGCACCTTTGTAAAAAGCTCATCCAAATGTTTGCTGGGAAAGAACAAATAGAAAAGAGAAAAAAAAACGTTGCATATCAGCAGGAGCATTGTTGTGAATGTTGCAATCTCGAAGCAAAAACGACAAAAATCGAATATAATTTTTATATTTAAGCATAAAAATTGCTTAAAACATTATTGTAACGATCCAAAAAACATTAAAGAAGAAAAAAAGGATAATAGAGAACCAAAGTTTCTGGCAAGGCAAAAATAAAGAAAAAACGACGTCACATAATGCCCGTGAGCCAAAATACAACGCGCACGGATAAGCCTTTGAGCCGCTGAGCCGTCGAGTAGTTCAGCTAGAAAGGCATATTCAAGTACATACACGCCTCTTCGTTTAAAGCAACCGCAGCGGCAGAAGCAGAAGCAGCAGCAACAGCAACAAACAAATAATATAAAACAACAACAGCAAGCCATTTTAACTTGAAATTGCAATAAAGTCCAATAACAACAGCAACAAACACAACAGCAGCAAGGCAATATAGGTACAAGAACATGGCACCGATACCCATTTTTCGAGCGCTCAAAAAATGCCAAGAGCACAAGCCGTAGCTGCAGAAGCGTCGGCGGAGGAGACTGCGGCAAGGACGCAAGGCAGGTGGAAAGGTAATTACGATTGAGGCCTTGAGGCCGATTATGCAAATCAGTTGTCGAATTTTAATCTTTTGCTGATGTACAAATACAGTTAAGCAAAAAAAAAAAATATATATCTTTTTATGTGCGTGTGTGTGTGTGTGTGTGTTTGTGTCTGTTTAAGCATGTGAAGGTCTATCGCAATTGATTCCCCTGCAGTTAATGTAACCGATCCGGGGTCGACAGCGAATCGGTCTTAGAGACGTCAGGACCGGTCGCGTTTCCATACATTCAACTCACCTCTTTTAACATGGGGCTGTCATAGAAAAATAACCGGTTCCACGGTTAAAGCGTGCTGGGTTGGTTGCGGGTGATTCCCTTTGTGTGAACTCTCCCAATCACGCTCATTTTGGGACTAGACGAGGGCGAGTCCGATATAGGTTAACTCTACACCGGTCGCCGTTTCTTATAAATTTGGGGTCGGTCTTATATGGGCTTACTTAGGTCCGGTCCTTTTTACACCGTATCCATTTCATTACTACATGGTCGAGTCGATACACTTAAAAATCCCTAGTAAAAGTTAAAATTTTCGACGCAAAATCGATTGAAGTAACTCAGATTCCAACAATTCGTGGAGTCTATTATGTTGCCTGCAGTCATGATTCAAATACAGGCCCATCGTAGAGTCAAAGAAATGAAAATTTTTTCCAGTGTACGCAACCAGTTGGTATTTTGTTAGAGTGATGCGACCGATCTCAATTAAAACTATTAGTTATGATAAGTATAAAAATAAAATCGTCTTTGTTTTGCTTGGTGTTCCCCATCTCAACTGCACAAAACGAGCAGAAGAAAGCTCTGTGAGCGCTGCGGGCTCGCCGAAAATTTAATTTAAACGAAAAATATATTGACTTTGCAGTCAAACTCGGAAGTAAAAAAACAAATTCCTTTTCTTTAGTCTCACAAAATTTGCCCCTCGTCAGGCTCGCTCGCGGGCAGCTAACGCTAGTTTAACCCATTGAAGCCAAAAAGTTTTATTTTATTATTATTCTTTAAATTTTTCACCCTAGAAGGAAAAGAAAATATGAATGAAATTATTCTGCAATGTTTGTTTTCAGAGAGGGTGCTGGGGTGGTGTTGTTTGCTGTGGATGAGGTCCTTTTAAATTATACGAACTTCATTCAGATTTTCTTCGCTTTATTTTGTCCTTAAACTTCAATACAATTTATTTGATCCGAAGTTAACTGACTTTCTGCCCTAATCCCTAGCTAAAACTGAGATCTACGCTTTGTCGTCCTGGCTCGTACGTAGGCACGTGCGCCAAATTTGAGATCTATTGATACTTTCGCGTCCCAAGTTCATGTATTCGTCGCAGTGACCGCAGCTCCGTTTATACACTACCACTCAATTCGCTGATTTATTCAGTTTCTGTCCGTCACTCTCAATCATTGTGGACCGTAATTAGGGGAAATTATCGGAAAACTGAAGTCACTGAGAATATCAACTTGGAGTTAATGGAAATGAACCTTGATCGATTATATCGATTCTAATTTGGCTCAATTGGAAAGTATTACGGTTAATGAGCAATGCAATCGTTACTCGAAAAATGCTTGTAATTATTTTTTTTTTTTTTTTTTGTCATTCGTTTATCACAATTCTATTCGAATTACAGTTGACAGGAGCCACGCTCGTATTCTTGTCACTCATCGCCTCTGAAATGTCATAATAGAGGATAAAAGATTCATCGGATTCCAAGGATTACGTTCGTGACCGATTGTCATTAAAAGTCTCAAATAATTGCTTTTCCAAGAATGCAGGTACTTGATGTCAGCACATTAAAACTTGAATGAAGTGAACATTGGAAGGCTATTACAACTTTTCAATGAAAAGCGTGTAAAACGTTTTCCATGAACATTTTATGCGAAAAATTCAACTATTATTCAAGATTATGACTCTTACACTGTGGAAGTTGCAAAATGGTACTAACGTGAAAACCATATGGTTGTGTTTGGGTGAGCCCTCTGACTACTTCTGCATCGATGAAAGTGCCAAATTGGCTCATTGGGAAAAATTTATGGCGTTTTGTTTGAATCTGTCAATTTGTCGATTTTTGACCATTTTCAGTCCATTTAAGCCCATTTAAGTCTCTTTTTCTGTATTTAAAATTTCTTGTGGTATCTTTAAACGGCTCGCAATTACTATTGCCACCATCACAACATACGTTACATATATTTTCTAATCCCACGATGACAAGTGACCGGGTGAATTCACTGTCCAACTCCTGTACAAATGTCATACAAAATTTCTCTATGAAAACACACACACACACACCACACACACACACACACACACACACACACACACACACACACACCCACACAGAAAAATGAACGCACACAAGTGTACGTGTATTCCAAAATGAGTGCAGTTAGATTGAGGGAAAGGGCTTTTTGTTATAAGGACATATACCTATGTATATGGGTATGGACGTGACAGTTACTTTATCAATTTTAAGTCCCGAATTGAAGAATGTGGAAAATGGTAATTTCGTTTCTAACTACTTATTATCGCGCAGCTCTTCTGAACTTTTATACTTATCGAAATTTTTTGCAGATCAGAAAGGCAATTAGATATGCTCGGACAAAAAGGTTCCTCTTTTCTGTAAATACCCATATGTCCTTCCCTGACGGCAGCAAGTGTTACCCATCGAATCATTCATTTCTTTTTGTTTTTCAAATATATTCTCCTTTTGGTTTGCGTGGTTTTTTTTGTTGTTGTTTTTGTTTTCCGTTCGCTCATTTCTAGCATTCCATTTAACGCCCTTCCGGCTTGAATGGCATTTTATTGTAATCGCGGCCAAATGCACCTCAGGAAGGAACCGCAGTAGGACGGGCAATAACAATGTGAAAGAGTATCTTTAAGCTCTCAAATATACGAGTGCTCATCACGCAAGACATTTTGACGTCAAATCACGGTCGTATGGAGAGAGCGCATGATGCGTTCAAGTTTTTTATGCACACTCGAAATCGGAGGGAAAAAAGCTAAGAAGCTTATTCTCTTTTCATATCCTGTTTTGTTTTTTTTTTTTTTGCGTTCTTTATCTTTCTTTTTCTTAGCATTTATTTCGATATTTGTCATCTTAAGTAATGGAACTCATATGCCTTTAAAATCGAAGTAAGCTTAATTCATTCGTACTCGACAGAGACGTGGATGGATGGCGGCTGGAACTCAAGGTGACATCTTTGCCAAGGCATCAATCGGCTTAGGTCTACTTAATGCACTGACATCTGAAGATTGCTCAGATAATTATCTGACGGCAATATTTGTCGTACCCAAGGTTACCTCATTATTATTGAGGATCTTTCTCTGGGTCATAAAATCTTTAAAAGCTTAAATTTGTAGGGAATAACTATTTGAATGGAGATTAGAAATGTAAACAGGGCGATGGTTGACTGTATTTGGGGAATCGAAGGATTTTCTATTGATTATGCCTATATCTCCAGAGAGTACAACATTACTGGCCACGCCGAGTCGCGCCACCTCCCATATTTTTTGATTCCTCACTTAACCAAGAGAACAAGCGTAGATAAGTATATAGATCTATCCAAGCCGAGCAAGCTGTATTGTTGGACCTGAAATCGAGTTCTAGAGCTACAAACCCACACATTCATATGCTAAGTACATAGTTTCCACAGCAAACATTTTCGGAGTGCTCAGAAATATCAGTCCGAAATGAGTCTGAAATATGTACATATCGCACCCTTGCTAATAAATCGGCACAATTCAAACATTTTTTAATAGAAACCCAAAGCCTAGAAAATTGACGCTTATATTGACTGATGGAGCAGTCGATTGAGAGAAATATAAGTTAAGAAAAAGTATTATTTCTCCTTAGTTTCAAGAGAGATTGAATGATTTTCGAGAAATGCGAAATTTTGAGTTGTGCCGATTTAGTAGCACGGGTGCGATAAATCGAATAGCGTTCCCCATCTGAGCCTGTACAGGAAACGTGCACATACTCGTATGAGCACGTCCACTGCTCGCGAGCGAGCCGGGCGACGGGAAAATTTTGTGAGACGAAAGAAAAGGAAATTTTCTTAAATTCTGAGTTTGATTGCATAGTCAAGGATATATATACATACAAGCTCGCAGCGCTCACAAAGCTCAATCTCGTTTTATCCAGTTGAAATGGGGAACGCTACTCTGAAGGAATACGGATGGTTGTTAAAGTCAAGTTTAAATACGTCCATACAACAGTTTTGCTCTAAATAAATACGTCATAGTATACAGCGAACAGTTGTTAATTACACAATCGTTTGAATGCAAAAATTGTTTAATTCTCGAACACGGAGAATATTTTTTACTTTTCCATTCGTTATTGCTTGCATTTATATTCATAACTAAGCCCCCCCCCACGAACACACACACACATATGTATACCGACTGATTTATATATTTCGAATCCTTTCCATCATGCTCTCCAAATTATAAAATTCACGAAAGTCTATTTTAGTTTGAGGTTCGCTTCTGGTGCGTAGTGCTTCGTACGACCATATACCATACGAGCCTGTCCACTATGACCTATGGAATGCCTTTTTTCATTTCTCATCATGCGTAAATAGCTCAACGTCTCCCTCTTCTTTATTGCGTCGTTCCTGCTAAATTTATTCCACTCTGCGTACATTTCAAATTCTTGCCTCGCACTCTTCTGTGCGAGTACTTCCGTTTTCCATTCCATTCCATTCCATTCCATTCATTCTGCGCAACTTAATTCATAAATAAATGAATAAATAATTGAAATTGTTGTAGGTCATATAGATCAGAATTTTATTGTTACCAGTCGGGCGCATTTTGGGAGCTTAAACCCGACAAAATTATTTATTCTATCCAAACTTTGAAAGAATATTGCGCAATATATGCTTTAAAAATTCCGCCAAATCGGTATCAGCGGCTGCCAGGGACAATCTAACAAAGCTCTTTGGGCAATAAGCCACCAATGCTTTAGTATTAATCTGATCTTCAAAAAAAATTAAAGGGCGAACTAGACTCAGGTTCTGGTGCCCGTCATCTTCTTACGAGACTTCAATACTTAGAGTGAAAGCATTTCTACCATGCTACACAGGAGCTACACGTTATTTTTTGCCTTTTGTCTGTTTCTGACATTACTGTACACACAGCCACACACTTGTACGTCGTATTTATGATAACGAAAATGCAAGGAAGCTGACGAGTAGAGAGAAAACAAAAAAGTATCTACACTGAAACGTTGAGCTGTGAAAGGCAATAACCTACACGATCGCCAAATAAAGGTTTAATAAACAATAAAAAAAGCGACGGCGCACAGTGTCGCGACTCCTTACATTGCTTTGCCAAAAATACTTTATACTTAGTAAAGAAATTTTGAAAAAAAATTTGAAAATCAAACCTACTCAACCCCCACCGTCCATGTAAAGGGGGACCCAAATTTCACAATTTTTGACCCACAAAGTTGAAATTCATAACAGAGCGGACTGTTGCGCTCCAAAGTTAGAATCACTTATATTGGTAATGCTGCCAAGCCCACATTTTGTCCTACGCCCACTCAAAGTTGATTAATAGAGCACTTATGAATTCCATGAAAATCCGGATATCCGTTGCAACTCTAATTCAAGTAACTTCTATGCACGATTTGCACATTTTAGCTTAAGGCCTAAGGGAACGTGTCCAAACTACGTGAACCATTCTTTACTACTTTTTACCCCCCTCCCCCCCCTCGGTGACAATCCATAGAATAATTTAAGTGACCAATTTGTCCAAGTGTAGTACTTTCAGGACCCCCCTAAAAGGGTCACGTAGTTTGGACACGTTCCCTAAGTAGTTATAGCTTTTAAACCCATAACTTTAGGATAATTAATTTCAAAAAATGGGCGAGGAGCTCTTCGGAACTTTTTTTAAATTTAATTTTAAAAATATTTGTTACAATGCCTTCATTTGACGTAAGGGAAACAGTGGCAGATTTACTTTATAGGCAACCTAGGCAGGTGCCTAGGGCGGCAAATTTTCAGGGCCGGCAAATTCTGACGGTCAATGCAACAATAAGAGAAAAGACGAAAATTCGGCTGCTGTCTGAGGCGGCAAAATCTCAACTGCCTAGGGCGCCATATTGTCTTAATCCGCCCCTGAACGAAAAATCACACATCGTCTGCTTAGAGTGTAAACCGTCTAACTAACAACTTCAAAACTTTACAGGGTAACAAAAAAAAAAAACGTTTTTATACCCGAAACACTCTGTGTCGAGGGTATATTGCGTTTGTGTGGTTGTGTGTAACACACAAAACCAGTCGAGATAGACCATACAAAATATATATAGAAATGATCAGCGTCACCAGGAGATTCGATTTAGACTTGTCCGGCCGTCTGTCTGTCTGTCTGTCTGTCTGTATACAGTTATATTATCGAAGGAGTTGAGCTATCTTGACAAAATTTGGTATGCGTGCTCACGGGGACATGAGTAAGAACAAGTTCGAGAATGGACCCGATCGGACCATTTTTAGGGGTACCTCCAGTACTAGGATCTGTTACGAAAATCACAAAAACTGCTCTAAAATCGAAGTTTTTCAAGATATTTTGATGAAATTTGATATTTGATCATATTTAAAGGCCTGTTCCATTTTTAAGGGTACCTCCAGTACTAGGGTCTGTCACAAAAATCCCAAAACTGCCTCAAAATCGGACTTTTTCGAAATATTTTAATGAAACTTAATATTTCAGCGTATATTTAAGCCTCCGATTATAGTTCAACAAAAATTGGTCACTTCTTAATTCGATTCTGTGCACTATACAAAAGCTACGTTGGAGTCACTTGATGGTGTTAGCTGTGAACTTTGACCACAGTTGGGCTTAGCAGTTTTACTCATCACCAATTTCTTCACATTTACAATTTAAAATTAAAAAAGATTTTTTTGTCTGACGAAGCAATATGCTTTTTTCTTTCGATTGACATCGAAAAGTAAGAATCGGTTAAAAATGGACTTAACAGGTATACACTTTAAGCCGACGACATGTTTAAAATATTAACAAAATATTTATAGTGTTTTAATTGTGTTGTTATGTTATGTTATGTTATGTTATGTTATGTTATGTTATGTTATGTTATGTTATGTTATGTTATGTTATGTTATGTTATGTTATGTTATGTTATGTGTTTGTTTGTGTTTGTTATGTTGTGTTATGTTATGTTATGTTATGTTATGTTATGTTATGTTATGTTATGTTATGTTATGTTATGTTATGTTATGTTATGTTATGTTATGTTATGTTATGTTATGTTATGTTATGTTATGTTATGTTATGTTATGTTATGTTATGTTATGTTATGTTATGTTATGTTATGTTATGTTATGTTATGTTATGTTATGTTATGTTATGTTATGTTATGTTATGTTATGTTATGTTATGTTATGTTATGTTATGTTATGTTATGTTATGTTATGTTATGTTATGTTATGTTATGTTATGTTATGTTATGTTATGTTATGTTATGTTATGTTATGTTATGTTATGTTATGTTATGTTATGTTATGTTTATGTTATGTTATGTTATGTTATGTTATGTTATGTTTGTTATGTTATGTTATGTTATGTTATGTTATTGTTTATGTTATGTTATGTTATGTTATGTTATGTTATGTTATGTTATTTATGTTATGTTATGTTATGTTATGTTATGTTATGTTATGTTATGTTATGTTTATGTTATGTTATGTTATGTTATGTTATGTTATGTTATGTTATGTTATGTTATGTTATGTTATGTTATGTTATTTATGTTATGTTATGTTATGTTATGTTATGTTATGTTATGTTATGTTATGTTATGTTATGTTATGTTATGTTATGTTATGTTATGTTATGTTATGTTATGTTATGTTATGTTATGTTATGTTATGTTATGTTATGTTTTGTTATGTTATGTTATGTTATGTTATGTTATGTTATGTTATGTTATGTTATGTTATGTTATGTTATGTTATGTTATGTTATGTTATGTTATGTTATGTTATGTTATGTTATGTTATGTTATGTTATGTTATGTTATGTTATGTTATGTTATGTTATAATCTGGCATACAAATCATGAAGGTACGACTGGTTTCAAGAGAATTATGGCATATCAAATATTAACTGTTTTTAAAAGTTTCGTTAACAGAAACGAACAAATTTCGTTTAGTGTAACTTTAAAAGCGTGGTGCGCTTAAACGGCTTAACATATTAAGAAAAATTTATTTTTATTACTCTTAGTACCTACAAGTATGTAAGTATTGGCCAATCGTAACAGTAAAATTTTTAAAGCATTTTCAATCTTAAATTTTAGGATTTTTGGCATGTTTGGCATTTTTGGCCACACTCACGACACTGTGCGGCGTAAGATAGAAAGAGCTTTTATGATGCAGAGGGTTGGAGAGTGCGAGAAAGTGTGAATAAAACCGAATGAAAAGCGAAATGAGAACAAAACACCAAGGATATGAACACTGTCTAAAGAGCACGGTTGAGCACAATAACTGAACTAATAGCTATAAACGTCCTTAAGTGCTCCTTGTATGACTCTCAACGGCTTTTCTTAATACTTTGGCCTTTATGACATTGTTTGCTTTTTCATTGTGCGAATTCAAACGTGGCGCGCATATCCACACAATGTACAATTCATTTCGACTTTATTTGCTTTACACTCACAAACACGCAAACGCGCATACATGCAGACACACAAACACAAACACACACACCCTGTTGCGATGACAAGATCAACTAACCAAAAAAGTACAGTCTGGGTAAAACAGAAGAGAAGGAATTATTTTTCATACTTATGTAGGTGCAAATCGACTGGTCTTCAATTGACCTCAACTGGACCAACCTTGATATAGTGAAATGAAGAAGTCAATATATTTCGCAGCTCAATTTTACGTTGGCTCACAAAGCTAGAACGTAGTCTAATTGTGACTACCCGAAGATCAGTTTGAAAAAAGTGACAGTTCCTGAAGAGCACAAACATTCCGGATATTCTGGACTTGACGCGCAAACATTACTTTTTCGGGGCGTGCTTGAAAATAAAAACAAGAACATTTTCCCATTCCAAAAATTTCAATATTATTATTATTATTATTATTATTATTATTATTATTATTATTATTATTATTATTATTATTATTATTATTATTATTATTATTATTATTATTATTATTATTATTATTAGCTAGCTTCTGAGGCTATCGGCCCAGTTTTCAATATGATTTTTATGATTCAACAAAATATGTAAAAAAATAAATAAAAATAAACACTTCAATGAATTTTTTACCAAAAATGACTCGGTTATACCTATTATCTCCAGAGGTCCAAGGTCACTGATGAGTCACAAGTCCAGACGTAACGAAATATGGATATATCCATGTTAAGATAGTTAGTCTAGTGCACGAATGATAGAATAAAAATTACGACATGCGCAGATATTACTTTTATCCGAGCACCTGTGACGTTTTTGTTGGTGCTGCCACAAAGTTGTGCACATTTTGAAAAATATTTTTTAGTTTTACTTTAAGTTATTATATTTTTTTTTGTGGTTAATTGGACATTTTACAAGAATCTCTTATTTGAAGGAAGATGTAAGTATGTAAAAAACAGGTTTTGTGAAAGTTTCAAGTTTGTAGTGTGTTTTTCCAAAGTCAGTGGCAACGCTGTAAGCACATAAATTCTTTAATTAAAATTTTTCGTCTCGAAAATTTTCATCAGTCAAAAATTTTCAATAATTTCCACAAATCAGAATGCTTTTAAAGCTACGTCACAAGTGAACATGCGCAAAAGAATCAAACTTTGAACTCTGATTGTCGTAACCTTATAGTCTATTATCCTTGGTTTAGTGTGACTACCATCATGAGGGTTGACACACATAGGCCTCACATCGGTCCGTTGTGATGCCACGAGGGAAGTTAGACAACACACACATCCACGGCCAAACTAGGAGTTGAACCCAGAGGCCCTCGCAACGTTAGTTGGCATCTCAACCAACTATGCCACAGAGGCTGTCTATCCATTTCTAAGCCTTATAAAAAAAATACGTTGCATACATTTTTGTAAAAATACATACAGATATTTTTATAGGTACAGTGCACTCTCTCTTAAGCGGACACCTACGGGACCGAAAAATGTGTCCGCTTAAGAGGAAACTATTTGAGGATCAGGAACACTAGAGCATTCCCAAAAAGTGTCCGTTTAATAGGCGTGTCCGCTTAAGAGGATTGTCCGCAACGAGAGAGTACACTGTATAAAGGTCTACAGAATCTTATTTTCTCGACCGATCTTAAAACGATGAACGAATAAGTATTCGAGGAGCTGATTCTCTTTAATTCGACGGATAATTTCTTCACATCGCATGATGTACATATTTTATAAATACTTTTTAAAAAATTTTTGTTCGTGCCAAGAAGGCCAATGTCCATAAGAGAAGCTCATAGTGATCGATCGCCGGAGAAAAATGGCTAAAATGGCTGTGAACTGGTATTATTTGTGTTGAAGTTATTTTGAAGTAAATTTTAAGGCATTTCTACTGATATGTACTATTTTTTGTTCTTTTTTTTTTCCATATTTCCTAGAATGTAAAATGGTCATCGGTCTACCTCCGATTTACTAAGCCATGCCGTGTATACAAACGTATGTATGTTTATTTTATATGTTTTGATATACAAACGAAATTTTTTAGATATTCTCGCACATATGTATACGATACTCCCTCTATGTGTGTGTGTGTGTTCGTTCTTGTACTTGACGGTTTGAATAAATTTTCAATAGCCGATGTTGCATGCACCAACGTCGTGCGTCGGTGGTCGTGTCATAATCAGCATTATTTCCAATCATAATCCCGTATATAGTAAATCAGTTATGACGTACATATACGTACGTACGCAGGCACTCAGGCGTACAAGTGTCAATCCGAAAACTAGGGCAAGCCAAGCAGTTGGCTCTTCAAAATACAAGAAAAAACAAGTAAGGGTGTTATAGTCAATAAAATACGCAACACAGACACACATGTTCGAATAATTTTTTATATCAAGAGGTGTTTAAGGCCATAAGGGGCCCCGTATGCCGACTTTTGTTAAATTTCTTTATGAAAACCGCCCCTTGCCACGCCCAGTTTTCCAAATTTTTTTCAATTCTAATCGGAGGCTTAAATATACGCTCATATTCTAAATTGCATTGAAATATTTGGGAAAATTCTGATTTTAGAGCGGTTTATGCGATTTTCATAGCAGACCCTAGTACTGGAGGTACCCCTTAAAACGGTCCGATCGGGTCCATTCTCGAAATTGTTCTTACTCATGTCCTTACTCATGAGCAAGCATACCAAATTTCGTCAATATAGCTCAACTCCGTCGATAAGAAAGGAGTTAGTCTGTATACAGACAGACGAACGGACATGTTTAAATCGAATCTCCTGATGACGCTGATTATTTCTATATACATATATTTTGTATGGTCTATCTCGACTGGTTCTGGGTGTTACACACAACCACACAAATGCAATATACTCTCGACACAGAGTGTGTCGGGTATAAAAAACGATTGCACACAAAGCCGTACTGGGGCTGTTCATCCGTGACAATTATGGTGACATATAAGTATGTATAGGAATTCTAATTGGAAATGTTATAGAGGGTTGTGATAGAAGGAAATTGATTATATCAAGCTGTCCTAGTAGGGTTAGGTTGTTGGGCTCCACCCTAACCTACGATCGATGTTCTCAAAATAAGAAAACTTCTCCACAAATTTTCGGTAAAAATTTAATTCAAGCTAAATGAAGTTACATATATGTAGCTGCCTTAATATTTCTCGAATTCCTTAATATCCTTGTGGCTTACGCTCTATTTGAGCTGACATAAGATTTTGCAAAACCTTCGCTGCTATGTGCAGATGTGTGAGTGAGTGTTTGTGTGTATTTTGTCGCTTTCTTTTAGATATCTGTATCTGAAGGAAGCCCGGAGTGCTTCGTTGCCGGCATGTCTATTCCAACCGCTAAAATTTTGAATGTTCCGTAAAAACTTTATGTTGAAATTCCTGCAAATAATTGGGCCGGCACAGCCTGCCATCTATAAGACAGCCCAGCAGCGAAAGCGAGCACTTCAAGAGTAATCTTAGAGTAAGTACTTCCAAAAGGAGTACACGTACTCCCTTCGAATTTTCTTTTGCATGTGATGAACAGTCTTTTTTAACATTATGCCGGCATTGGAAAACAACTACTCGCCATTTGGGTACAAAATCGAGTACAGTATATTCTCTCCTTGCGGACACTCCTCTTAAGCGGACACGCCTATTAAACGGACACTTTTTGGGAATGCTCTAGTGTTACTGATCCTCAAATAGTTTCCTCTTAAGCGGACACTTCTTTTAAGCGGACATATTTTTCGGTTCCGTAGATGTCCGCTTAAGAGAGAGTGCACTGTACTTCAAGAGCAGGTTTCGAAAGGCTGTCTGCCCAACAGCCAAAGCACCAAAAATGTAGCTGTGGCTTTGGCTGCCGCTGTATAAATTTCAACAGCTCAGCTACAGCTACAGCAACAGCTTCAAAATAAAATCATAGTGCTGAAGCTGAGCTGAGGCTGTGTAATTAACGCAGCCGCAGCTTAGTCGCTGTTCATATTAGGCGACAAATCACCAGCGATGCAGTTGGTTTGATGGCGAGGGACGTTCGGGAATGTGTTTTTCTCTCTTCCCCGTGCGTCCCGCGCACGGTTAAAAGATGACCACGGCCACAATTCGCGAAATTTGAAAACTTTTATTTTCATTTTGGAAGACATTCGTTTTTTCAAAATCAACAAATAAATGAAAATATGAACATAAAAAAATATGAAAAAAAAAAAACAAAATTATTCTCACCTGAGCCAGGGATCGGACCATGACTCACGCGGGTGCTGAGCGAGAGTCTTAAGCAGCTAGCGTTCATTAATGAACGAACTCATCCACCTTCGATCTCAAAGGGAGTAAACGCGCCTTTCATAATATGAATCTGTTTTATTGTGAGCACTCCCGTACGGAGTATTTCAAGGGTACTCGCTTTTGAGTTAATTACTCGCATTTGAGCTGCTGGGAGAGAACCGAATACGTCATAATATCGTGGTGTGGAGGCCATCAAACCGGGTTAACGGACCGCAAAGAAACCACAAACGAAGTGTTCACATCGAGAGGGAAATCGTTTTTTATGTTTTTTTTTTTTTTTTTTTTTTGTTTTTCTTCGCCCTATCATTTTTCTTATATCTATGTATCTGTCGTTCTGTTTTTTACGATTTAAGAATTTTTTCTGTTTTGAAGTGTGAGCATTTTGACTCTCAAAAGCTTAAACATCCGATATGAAGCTCCACGACCTTACATATGATATGCTTTGATCTTAAAGGACATTTGACATTTTCATGTCGGGCTTAAAGCGAAATAGAAAACTGCGCATTAGCTGTCTTAAATAAATTTCTTTTTTATGCTCAATATATCGCATACCCTCGTCTAAGGAGACACAACTCAAAATTTCTCATTTTTCAGAAAACGCAAAAAACAAAATGCCTCGCAGTGTCAATCAAAGCAAGAAGAGAGGCATTGGACGGGGTTTTTCGGCTTTTTATAATAACAAAAGCCGAATACAATTTTCCGTGCAGGTAGAGAGGTGAACTACGTTCAAGTTCCATATGTTAAGTCAAAATTTAAGGTTTTTCGAGTTGTGTCACCTTAGAAGACTGTGTGCCATATGTAAATAAAATTTACCTCTTATACGATTTTGAACAAATGTTCGTACGTGTGGATGAGCATATTTATTTTACATAAATATTTACATACACGCATTAAAACATACAAACGTACATACAATCGCACTTGAAATAAACGAAGAACGGCAGAAAGGGTCTTGCGGCATCCTGAAAATGATTTTGAAGTATTGTTGATTTTTCGATAGGTTTTCATATTTTGAATAGTCCATGAGATATCCTTGAAAATCCTTTTTTAGTAAGCCTTTTTTCTAAATTTTATATCTCAAAAACTAAAAAGCTAGGAAGACGAAACAAACGTTGGCTGATGTCCAATAAAATAGGGGAACCAAAAAAACAATTGTTTTTATTTCTACACTGCGAAAAAAAATTTCACAAAACTAAAAAGAAAATTTTAACAATTTTTTCAGTATATTTCCGTTGTCGCGTCACTTTTTTTTACAATTTTTTTGAAAAATTCCTTAAAGAATTAGAATATAAAATGTTTCGTTCATCGTTTTATTGAAGTAATACGTATAAATGAATTAGATATTATCTATTTATATGCATATGGCCACCGCCACGGTCTTATAACGTTACATTCGTACGCCACTTTTGCTCATAACTTAAAAAGTATTTGTCTGATCTGGGACTTCTCACATGCATCGGAAAGATCTACCCGTTGTTCACGTGTCCTGCCACAAAGGTTTTTCATATTTGAAATACTTTATAAGATACAGCCTCTTAAAGTGGTCTTACGACGTTACACAATTTAGGAAGTCGATTTCAACGTTGCTGAACATATTTAAAACAATCTGCGAATTCAGTGTTCCGATTTTATTGATTTCCCAGGACAATAGAGTTTATAATGCAAGTGAAAAATTGGCGGGGTGGTCGCATTGAAAATTGTATATTTTAACAGTCGAAATGGGGGTCCTATACGTTACACGTATGTTACATAAAAAAATCTGATAACGTTACCGTGCGAGTTTCTATATGATTTGTGAAGTTCCGCAAGAAGAAACCCTTTTGTATCTAAATTTCCAGTACGAAAGATTTTTTTATGTAATTAAATTTGTATTTTACATAAATAAATAGCCCGGTCAAATTATTTTGCAAGCGTTGCACTATGGGCTGGCGAACACTATTTTCTGGGGCTGCTAATTTAATTTTGGTTTTTTTTTTCATCGAAAATCGAACTTTTGCCAGTGGCGTATCTTAAGGCGCTTTTGAAGATGAAACCCGCACAATTTTTTTGTTTGAGAAATATTTAACAGTGAAATTTTAACTTATTTCGTTGTATTTAGTACTATCGAAGCCAACTGCCTTTCAAGCAATCACATCCCTCCCTTTTTGGCCTGCTAATATATGTATGTATGTCGCCAGACCATGGTGCGTTGGATCGATTGGGAATTTTGACAAATTATTTTTAATTGGGTTCTAAGCATACATACCAAATCTAAACTTATTTTCGAATTAATTTAACCTTGAATGTCTATTTACACCGGACTAAAAAGAAATGAAAAAAATCATATTTCATGTTTCTGGAATATGTATACTGGTTGGACATACTTCTTCATGTTAAGGAGTTGTTTTCAACTTTTGGAAGTTTATTTTGGTTATTTAAGCCTTTTTGGATATTCAAAAGTGATTTAACAGTTATAGAAAGTGTTTTATATTATTTCGTACAAAAATGTCTTATAACTTTACACATCTTTGATTACTGCCAAGGCCAAGTATACATAATATTTCAACGATTCATATATCAGACCAAAAAGTATACTAAAAATAATCAAAAGGGAAATGATTGTTACATTTGGAAATTTGTTCCACTGTTTGTAAAAAAAAACTTTTTCCATATTTGGTCTTATAACGTTACATGAAAATTGAAGCATCCTTTTACAATGATCAAACAAGCATATCCAGAGTTTTTTTTTCTAAAAACTAACGACACAGGTCGAGTGAATTATTCATATTTAAACAAAAACAAATCGAACTCACATAGAGAGATATTCAAAATCCAAGAATACACTCAAAAAATTCCGTACGTAGAATCTATGATATCCGACGTTGTAAAAACTATTATATCCGCAATTGATATAGGTCCAATTGCAGATATCATAGATTCTACGACAGCTTTGCAGTAGTTTTCTACGATGAGGAATGTCATTGATTTCAACGATTTATAACGTAGATTTAAACGATATTCCATCTGTAGAACTATGATATTCTCATAGGAACTACGATATCGAATATAGGAATTCGGTTCATAGATTAACTTTAATTTTGATAGGAATTCTATTCGAGTTTCAAGATTTTAACATTTAACGTATTCCATCTTAACTATGATGTTATTCAAAATAATCATATGGAAAGGTTTAAATTTTAATTTTAAACTTCTTAATTTTGATATGAATTCTTGTCGGCGGGTTCGATCCCTGCTCCAGCGAGCGTATTTTTATTTTTTTACATTTTTTTTTTTTTTTTTGAAAAGTAGATAATTTAACATTTACATTATTTAAAAAACTGAGAAATTAAAGATTTTACCAAAATGTGTATGCTTAAAAAATTTAAAAAAATATTCTATAGGATTCTCATGAAAGAGCTTGTGCGTGACGTTTTGGATGGCGCAATGAAAGCAACTCTATTTATTTGGTTGGCAACTTACTTTCTGTTTCCCCGTAATATTTGCCTTGAAATTTACTTGCCTGTTTCATTCTCCATTTTTCCACCAATTTCTTTGGCCTGTGACAGGGCTCGAACTCGGACCTTCCAGATTACAAGTCTAGCACACTTCAACTATGCCATCGCGTGATGTGATTTAAACTTGCTAGTTTTATTATATCAATATAAGTGGGAAACAGTAGAAACTATTAGATTGACAGTAGAACTTCTTGTATTTTACGTAGATTCTATGACATTTCCATCGTAGATTCTATGATATTTTAATCGTAAACTCTATCATGGGCATAATTCTTCCACAGTTGAAACTATTACATTTACAGTAAAACTTATTGTATTTTACGTAGATTCTATTATATTTTGCTACGTCTTCCTATCGTAGAAACAACGATGCAAAATATTTTCAGTGTATTTAACATTTTCTGAGGCATCGATTTGCGAAAGATATTTAAGAATCAAAAGAAGCACGTGCAAATGGAACGTAATAACCAACTTTGCACGGTGTTTTTTGTTTGAAATTTGTTTTAACAGTAACTTAAGGATGGTGGCTCTGGGATAGCGTAGGCGATGCGTGCTATGCTCTTGATCCCAGGGACCGAGGTTCGATTCCCGGCACAGGCGAAACGGAGTGCAATGTTCCAAGCCTAGCACTGGTTTTTTAAAAATTGCATGTTAGGGGCACACTACATTAAAAGACGTACACTCACAGAAAACACAAGAAAACCTCATTGGTATCACAATGGGCCGATTAACGGCCTAAGTGGCAGCCACTTCAACCTACCTACTTAAGGATGAATGCTTCCTAAGTATGAGCACAACATTAAGAAATATTAAAGTTTTTTTTTCATGTTTGGTTTCATTTTTCGTAGCGCTGACCATATATGTATATATATATTTTTTTGTCGTTTCGTTTTGCGTTTTTTTTTCGTTGATTTCATATGCTCAATCTAGGTTAAAATTTGGTAATTTTGACGTCTGTTTGACTACTTTGCGACCTAGTTTTGAGCAAATTCCTTTCTCATTGGCCTAACTTTAAAGACGAAATGCCTTAATATGCCCTAATATTAATGCCGCGCGCCGATCGACTTCCATTCTGTTCCCCACTTACGTCGAATCGACGAAATTATGTCCTATTTAAGTTAGGTCCAGAAAATATTCTGACCGAAAATAGGTAATAAATTACCAATTTTCGACCTAAGTACCAGGGCGTGCAACCGGAACCGAAACCGCAACCGTAACCGATTTTAACCGGTTTATTTTCCTAACCGAAATAAAACGGAAACCGATATTTTGTTTTTTTTGGAAACCGGTTCCCGAACCGAAACCGAAACACCGAAACCGGTTCGAAACGGTTTCTGAAACAATTTCCAACATCTTCCCCAAAATTTCATTTACTTCATGGTCGCTCATTAATACGCCACATAAACATTCAGTCTGACTGATCAGTCACCCGTGTGCGTGTTTATGTACTCTTGCTTATACATTTCCCTTCATGATGTCGGTGTGCCGCACACGTGCTTTTTTCACTAAAACAATTAACTGACTCATTCAGTCAATGTTTATGTGACTCTTAATCAATTACATACTTTGTTTACATGACCACTTGATACGTATTTACTCGACACGTTTAAGACTATCTGTCTTTTTTTGCCACCAGTAAAAATCGTGTGGGCAAACAGAGACAAATAGACTTAAGTGTGTCGGGTGAACACGTATCTAGCGGGTCATGTAAACATTGTAAATGCCGATTATAAAAAAATAGCCACATCTTACACCATGTCCTAACTTCAACCAAAGATGCACCTTTTGGAAGCTTTTAGATTTTCGGCACAAACATAATAAATAAGGTTTGTACGCATTTACACGTTAAGACATATCGATAATGAAAACCATATTTTGCAGGCCAGGCGCGAGGGTCAGATTTCTGAAACATGTTTTGAAATTATCCCATTTGAATACATGGGAAAGAAAGAGAAGCATTGATTGAAGTATGAAGAATATTGTTCCGGAACAGTTAACAAACTCCGTCTCTTTTCTTCTTACGTCTTTCTTTACTTACTTAATGTTCTCAAAACATTTGTTCGTGAGTCCGACTCTAGAATATTGAAATTTCTTAACGTGTAATTGCGTATTGACAACGCCTTTAGTTTTGTGCTGTGAATATCAATGGTCTATAAACCGAACCCGACACGGTACTGAATTGCTTACTGAATCCTGAAAGGTTAAGGTGCGTTTGAATTCTATTTGGTAGTCAAGATTTTTTTTGTACTGCAACGAAAGTTGGAAAATTTAACAATTTTAGGGTTTGCTTTGCAAGAGATTAATATCTTGAATTTTATCTGCGATTCTTAAAGTCTTTGAAAAACCGTAACCGAAACGAAACGATACCGAAACCGAAATAATTCTTTTCAGAACGAAACCGTAATCGAAACCATAATCATTTCATAACCAAAACCATAACCTGAACGTTATTTGTTTCGTTTGCACGCCCTGCTAAGTACATTTTTGGTAGTTGGGTAGTCACCAAGGATCAGCCAAAGTGCCTACTCTCATGGGACGCTCGCCACCAGACGAACGACAGCGATATGACTCACACAAACACACACAGACACAGACACACACACACAATGTGCGCTCATTGCGACAGGGTAATGGCATTATATGCTAATGGCGTTTAAAAGCCGTACGCCTTCCCTGATAAATGTCAAAAAAATTTCGATGCGATGGTCAACAGCACAATATGACGCAAAGGTTCTTTGCGCAAAAAGTGCATTCAAAATTTCCGCAATGACCTTCAGAGTATTTACTCACAGGCAGCGTTGTCCCTCACATAAGATTTTTCGTATCTAGGTATGTAAGTATCAACTCATATACATACGTATATGATATATCCAAAAGTATCCAAAAGTTTATTTTGTGTAATTACACTGTGATGGTTTTTTTTTAAATCTGAAATTTAAAAAGACAAGACCGGAGCGAACGAGAACCCCCTATTTCGGGTAGGAGGAATCGAACTGCCTCATTCGTTTTTATTAGTTACCGGTACGCCTTCATAAAAAAAATGTTTCAAAAGTTTTTTTTACCACTTTTTGGCCCATATTTATTACATACTACGTCTATACGTCAGCTATTTGCAATAAGAAACAAGTAAGGGTGTTATAGTCAGGCGAGCCTGACAATAGAATACCCGACACATACACACATGTTCAAATATTTTTAATATCAAGAGGTGTTTAAGACCATAAGGGGCCCCATATACCGACTTTTGATAGATTTATTTATGAAAACTGCCCCTTTGCCACGCCCACTTTTCCAATTTTTTTTGAACTGTAACACTACACCACAAATTTTGAAAAATTCTCTTATCCTCAACATATTATACATCATTTCTATGTAAAATTTCCCACTGAGTCCAAATATGAAGTTAAATTGTTCAAAAGTAGAACAGTTTTTGAGATATTCCAAAATAACTGTTTTTTCGGTTATAGAAAAAGATAACCTCACTTTGTATGTCATATCTCCGGTGTTTGTTAACTTAATTTTATTTTTTTGAAACTTAATGAAAGAGAATTAAATTATCTTTTCTATATTGAAAAAGTTATTTAATTTGCTCAAAAAACAAAAAAGTTATTCTTATTCAAAGTATATAATTTGTGTAAATATTCGTCATTTTTTGCTATTTACCAACTTTCACATAATTTTTTTTTTACAAAAACTAAATTATCCTCTAAATTTCACCTTGCAGATCGATAGCTTGTTTTGTAGCAAAAAAATTTAGAATCTTTCGGTCAAA
Organism: Chlorops oryzae; assembly: GCA_020466095.1. Lineage (NCBI taxonomy): Eukaryota > Metazoa > Arthropoda > Insecta > Diptera > Chloropidae > Chlorops > Chlorops oryzae. The sequence continues at coordinate 136,150,722 of CM035806.1, forward strand.
ATTGGTGGAAAATTGACTGAGTTATTTGGAATTTACGAAAAAATGCCATTTTTTATTCATTGAAATATTTTCAAACTTCTTCTTGATTCACGTGGAACACTGTTAAGTAAATAAACTAAAAATGTTTTGATGATGTTTTTTTTGCGGTTCGCGTTATTTTTTGTTTCTCGGACAAGAAACCAACAAAAATCTCCCATCATCGCTTCGTTCCAATACCCTTGATAACGCGATTCCATTTGAACTCCAACCAACTTGAACTCATGTCCCCGTTAGCACGCATACCAAATTTTATCAAGATAGCTCAACTCCTTCGATAAGAAAACTGTATACAAACAGACGGACAGACAGACGGACATGTCTAAATCGAATCTCCTGGTGACGCTGATCATTTCTATATACATTTTGTATAGTGTATCTCGACTGGTTCTGGGTGTTACACACAACCCAACAAACGCAATATACCCTCGACACAGAGTGTGTCGGGTATAAAAAAAAAAATGGCCATTAGTGAAGTCACGGTTTATAGGGCAGTTTTTTCAGAACCAATTATACGTTTCAGTGCTGCCTGATTAAAAATATATAATAACATGGCAGCAATTATAGAAAACTTTTGGCTTTGAGCCCTGCAGTTATGAGCCGCTCAATTTCGTACGAAGGAATTTTTGACCGGTCCAAATCCTACCGGTTATATTATGGAAGTTCGCTGCATCGAATTCGGCTAGTGGGCGGTCGGTAATAAGCGAGTTGGTTTAAGGGTAGTCTGTTAATGACAATTTCATCAACTTAGAATATATGTATGTAAGAAATTGGTTTTTTATTTTCCTTATTTGACTATCCTAAAACCAGACAATATTACGACAATTGACCCAAAAAAAACTGATCTACGGTATGTCATTTGGCGGAGTAGTCCCTCTCCCATGACATGTTAAAAAGCTCAATTGAATGCATTAGAAGTGGAATTATGAGGGCACTAATACTGGTACCATGAAGGACTGACCGAAGGCTACACTTGGATCAGTCCATATTACTGCAGGCAGGTTATTAGCAAAATGTTGAAATGTTGGGCGACCAATTGAAGCGACCGTTTTGGGTTTTAATTTAAAAAAAAAATTTTTTTCGTTTTTATTTCAGCACTTTGATTTCAGCGTTACCAGATCTCCAAAATTAGTAAAAAATTTTAAAAAGCAGAGGTAGCACCTATAGTTTTATTGCAAATAGTTTCGTTAATCACAACTTGTTTTCGCAACTTAGTTAATTGCAATTAAAATTTTAAGTCATCGTTTATATGGGGAAATTTGCTTTTTATTTGCAAATAAGGCAATGATAAAATGACCCATTAGGTAGCTTGTTGTGAGTCTCTCCCAAACTCACATGTGGTCACCTTAAACCGAAATCAAAAGGCAGTGACCTGCATTTATGAATTTCTACTTCAAGGTGATTCCATGCTACTCAAAACCACTGTCCAGCGTAAATTGCTGACAAATGCAAACATGCAGTTCGGCCGCTGGTAACAACAACAACACCGGCACAGTATAAGCACGATTGACAAACATCAGCACTAGTACAGCGAATGCACAATTGCAATCCGATCGCTGGCAACAACAAAAACAACTCCACTAAGTGAACGGAAGTAAAGGCAACAACAACAGTATGGCAATGTTGGTACAATTGCAGGTGAAGGTCGCGGTCAAGATTATGCAATATGTTCGGGAAGAATCGACGACGATCGCGGACCATGGGAATATTCAATATTGCAAGATCAGCAATATTGATCTATATAAACGGAGATTCGACGACCAGAAGGGGACTTCTGCGAGCGTACTTACCAAAGGGCCACGACGGAGAAGTTAATAGAGTAGTCATTTTAAATAACAGGTTGGCTGATAAGTCCCCGGTCTGACACATAGATGGCGTCGCTAGTATTAAATGCATATTATTTTTATATAGTGGCAACCTTCAAATGATTCGTGTCAAAATTTGACGTCTGTAAGTCAATTAGTTTGTGAGATAGAGCGTCTTTTGTGAAGCAACTTTTGTTATTGTGAAAAAAATGGAAAAAAAGGAATTTCGTGTTTTGATAAAATACTGTTTTCTGAAGGGAAAAAATACAGTGGAAGCAAAAACTTGGCTTGATAATGAGTTTCCGGACTCTGGCCCAGGAAAATCAACAATAATTGATTGGTATGCAAAATTCAAGCGTGGTGAAATGAGCACGGAGGACGGTGAACGCAGTGGACGCCCGAAAGAGGTGGTTACCGACGAAAACATCAAAAAAATTCACAAAATGATTTTGAATGACCGTAAAATGAAGTTGATCGAGATAGCAGAGGCCAAAGGAACGTGTTGGTCATATCATTCATCAATATTTGGATATGAAAAAGCTCTGTGCAAAATGGGTGCCGCGCGAGCTCACATTTGACCAAAAACAACAACGTGTTGATGATTCTGAGCGGTGTTTGCAGCTGTTAACTCGCAATACACCCGAGTTTTTGCGTCGATATGTGACAATGGATGAAACATGGCTCTATCACTACACTCCTGAGTCCAATCGACAGTCGGCTGAGTGGACAGCGATCGGTGAACCGTCTCCGAAGCGTGGAAAGACTCAAAAGTCCGCTGGCAAAGTAATGGCCTCTGTTTTTTGGGATGGGCATGGAATAATTTTTATCGATTATCTTGAGAAGGGAAAACCCATCAACAGTGACTATTATATGTCGTTATTGGAGCGTTTGAAGGTCGAAATCGCGGCAAAACGGCCCCATATGAAGAAGAAAAAAGTGTTGTTCCACCAAGACAACGCACCGTGCCACAAGTCATTGAGAACGATGGCAAAAATTCATGAATTAGGCTTCGAATTGCTTCCCCACCCACCGTATTCTCCAGATCTGGCCCCCAGCGACTTTTTCTTGTTCTCAGACCTCCAAAGGATGCTCGCAGGGAAAAAATTTGGCTGCAATGAAGAGGTGATCGCCGAAACTGAGGCCTATTTTGAGGCAAAACCGAAGGAGTACTACCAAAATGGTATCAAAAAATTGGAAGGTCGTACCTACCCAAGTGCCACGGCGTTAGGCAGTTACACCGTGGGATATAACAAGCTGTACCCATTTAAAACTGAAAAATGATCTAAAAAATCCTGTGAAAAACCATAAGTGCCAGGGTTAAATTTTTCTCCTAGCGAAATCACCCATGGAAATGATGAGGGGCCTTTTCTTTCGAACGGTCAATCCGAATCGTCATTGGATCGCGAATGAAATTGTAATTGCCGACAATTTCATGCAATCAATCGCCATAATTCCCCAATTAGTCTCACTCGCTCTCATAATGAGTGACAACTTTGTGCAATAGTTATCGAACTATTGAATGCATGAATGCCGAAACTCAGTCAATCGAATTCAATTCAATTATGTATGAATGCAATCGAAGCTGATGGCGCGGAAGACACACTCAATGCAATACAAAACGAAGACATGAAAATCAGAAAATTGCTGTGAATGCTGGATGGTGTTTGAGGGGGGTCAGGGCGGTGAGGGCGGTGATGTGCGGGAATACACAAAAAATTAATTAATGCAAATGCGTTTTCGCAATTCCTCTTTCGTACGGACAGCAAATCTCATAACATCGAGTGGGGCTGAACATGCCGATTGGTGCTGCTTGAATCGTGTCGACGTCAGCATCAACGTCACCCAATGTCGCTGCGAAACTGCGGAGGATGATCAAAGAAATACATGGGAGAGAAGAAAATGAATGAATGAATGAATGGAACTATTATGCATTGAATAAAGAAATGATCTAAAAAGCTAAAGACGTGACAAATAAAATGTCTGGCAAAGAAAATGCCTAAAGCGCCAAAAAGCACACCAAAGAAAGCAATCAAAAAATCAAAGAAAAGAAAAAACACAACCTATTGACTTATAAAGCTTTTTCTCCTACGCTGCAAAAGAAAATTAAAATTAACTTTTATAATTTGAATTATTTTAATAGAGAAATAAAAATTTTTATTCGTTCGGCCTGAAAGTATGCTTGGCAATGAACAGTTTTTTCTTTTCTTTGGCACGTGGCAGAAGTGCCAGGCGGCAGCTGGGAAGTGTTTAAAATGCCAAGTCTAGTGACGGAAAGAGGGACCGCAAATTGCGACACTAAAATATTTGGCCAATGGCACTGCCTCGTGCCATCTGAGAGCATGTGAGATAATTTGAAATTTTCTGTGAAATTTTGCTTCAAATACAAAATGAAAAAAAAATCTAATAAATTTTGCACCAAAACTGAAAGACACGAGAAGAGAAGCAAACTCAATACAAGCAAACAAAAACACGAACATTTAAGCGACTCTAAAGTGCAAACTTTTCATTTCCAATTTTCATTTTCACAAAATGCCATAGGGTAATAGAGGTATGCTGCAAGCGATCGTATCACATGGTACCATATCGAATGGTCGTTGAGGTAAATACCACTCAGATTGACAGGTCAGGCCCGTTTATGGGGTTTGTTCGCCAAACGCCAAACGCCAAAAGAAACAAGTGAGGGTGCTATAGTCAGGCGAGCCTGACAATAAAATACCCGACACAAACACAATATTGAAAAGGTGTTTAAGTCCATAAGGGGCCCCATATGCCAGCTTTTGTTAAATTTCTTTATGAAAACCGCCCCTTTGCGACGCCCACTTTAAAATTTTTTTTTAAATCTAATCGGAGGCTTAAATATACGCTCAAATTATAAGTTTTTGGAGCAGTTTTTGTGATTTTCGTAACAGACCCTAGTACTGGAGGTACCCCTAAAAATGGTCCGATCGGGTCCATTCTGGCACTTGTTCTTACTCATGTTCCCGTGAGCTCGCATACCAATACGCATACCGATTTTGTCAAGATAGCTCAACTCCTTCGATAAGAAAACTGTATACAAACAGACAGACAGACGGACAAGCAGACAGACGGACGGACATGGCCAAATCGAATCTGCTGGTCATATCGTCGGCTTAAAGTGTAAGCCTGCTAAGTCCACTTTTAACCGATTCTGACTTTTCGATGTCATTCGAAAGAAAAAAGCACACTGCATCGTCAAGCAAAAAAATCTTTTTTAATTTCAAATTCAAAATACGAAGAAATTGGTGATGAGTAAAGCTGCTAAGTCTAAATGTGGTCAAAGTTCACAGGTAATACCAACAAGTGACTCCAACGTAGACTTTGTATAGTGCACAGAATCGAATTTAGAAGAGACTTCATATAGGAACAATATAAACCATCCATGTTTTGGGTCTTCTTCCCAAGCTTGAAGTCTTGAAAAAAAAAGTGTTTTTTGTTTTCCCTGTAAAGTTTTGAAATTGTAAGTTAGCAGGTTTACACTTTAAGCCGACGATATATTTTGTATGGTCTATCTCGATTGGTTCTGGGTGTAACACACAATCACACAAACGCTATATACCCTCGACACAGAGTGTGTCGGGTATAAAAATGCCGCACACACATAGGCGACACATCCCAGCAGGGCACATGCCATGGCTGTTGCGCTAAATTAGCCGCCTTCGATCTCTATTCACTTCGGTTTTGCACTCCGGTAGTCGGTTAGGTCGATATATGTATGTATGTTATATGACTGTCGTCCATGTTCTGAAGGCGCATTTATCGTTTTTTTGATTTAGTATGACAGGTCCTGTCAACTCCATAATTCTTGCCGAGAGCTCGTCATCTTCGAAGACTACAAATTGTGCAGTCTAGCCTGGCAGGGCTTAACAATATACATACTTATATAGATTTTTTTTTTTTTTTTTTTTTAATGCGTTATAAATCAATACCTTCGAAATATCCATTCGCTACTTACCCGAATGGCTTGCCTCCTTTATGAGATCGTTAATGATTTCGTCGCGTACATTTATGCCGAGATTCTTCAGCATGAATTGCAATTCATTCGCCGTCACGCGACCATCGCGATTTCTATCCAATAAATCGAAAGCCGTTCGAAGGTCTATGGGAGAAATACGAAGAGAGAGGGAGAAAAATTATTTCAAAAATGTTGCCAATTGATTAGAAATATGTATGTATGTACGTCGTCTATAGCTTCGAGACGTCAAACTAGATGTACCTACTTAAATTTGTTGTTATAAGCCACAAATTAAGTACCATGCGAAATGTCAACGAATGAATTTCCGAAATGCCAAAAACGAAAAAAAGAACATAATTTAATTCGTTTGTTCTATCAGTTCATTATGCTGATTTTGATCATTGCAATTTATCTGACTTACGCAATAACTCCGCATACCGCGGTACCGTACAGACGCGTCGTGGGTACGCTCTTATGACACAAGAACAATTTCAGAGATGAGCGCAAATTGCATTACGTCTGCCTTAAGCCATGAAGGATATTTAACTATTCACAGATATTAATACTCAACGGAGTATAAGAAATTTGCGTTGATTAGCAATTATTTCTTGATTTTTTTTTTTATTCTCTTTCTTTCTACTTTTTTCGCCTACACAAAATCCCCGAAATGGCGGAGAGCCTCTTGTAGGGACGCCAGCGATAAAAAGAAGGAAAAATGGCATACATATAGAAAATACAAAAACAGAAGGCCTGGGTAATGAAATGTGATACAGCGAAGCCTGTTCCTGTTTTTTTTTTTTTTTTTTTAATTTTTTGTTTATTTTTTTGTTCTCGGTTAGGAAATTGCGCCGCTGTTGATTTTTCTTTCTCTTGAAGTTTTAACGCGAACCTCCATCGCTTGGTTTTTGTCCTGGTCGTAATCGGTGGTCCTGGTTGTTGTCGTTTTTTGTTCGCGTATCAAAGTGAAAGAACGCAAAACACGTCTAAGCGACATCAAGGCGAAATCAGCCATTGCGATTAGAATACGAGCTCAATTAATTTTATGCAGCATAATTTCTGGGGACGGCAACATTGCTTGAACGTCGTTGAACGCTGCCCACGCAAAATTCCAAGTTCATTCCAAACTTTGTGCCTTCGTATTTTTATTTTATTGATTATTCTATCATTTCATTAATTTTCTTTTCGTTTCTTCTTATTTTCTTTTTTATTGAATTCAATTGCTCTCTGTATCCATTTCAAGTGTGGAATCATAAATGCGTAAGTTTGATTGATTTGCTCAATGGGAAAAATGTTCAACAACGAAACAAAATTACCTTAATAACAAGTAAGGGTGTTATAGTTCAGACGAGCCTGGCCAATAAATACCCCACACAGTTCAAATTTTGTTATAAAACTTTAAAATGCGCCCTAAAAACCGGTTCATATATTATTGTTAATTGTTTAATATTTTGAGTTTTTTAAAGGCGCTAGTTAATGACTCCCGTTGCTACGCTCACTTGACCATATTTTTTATTTATTTTTTTTATTTTTATTCTAATTGGAGGTTTAAATATGCGCTCAAGTTCTGAATTTCTTTGAAATATTTCGAAAAAGTTCGATTTTGGGGCAAGTTTGGGATTTTTGTGGTAGACCCTAGTACTGGAAGTATCCTTAAAAATGGTCCGATCACGAATATTTATGGAGAGAATGTTTATGGCTGCAAAGGAAGCTTTCGTGCCAATTTTCGTAGGAGACAATTTTCGAAAAACGCCCTTCTGCCACGCCCAATTTGCTAATTTTCGAAAATCACATTATTTGCCTTTAAATATGTTCAAATGTAAAATTTCATCAAAATATCTTGAAAAATTTCGATTTTAGAGCAGTTTATGTGATTTTCATAGCAGACCCTAGTACTGGAGGCACCCCTGAAAATGGTCCGATCGGGTCCATTCTCGAACTTGTTCTTACTCATGTCCCTACTCATGAGCAAGCATGCCAAATTTCGTCAAGATAGCTCAACTCCTTCGATAAGAAAACTGTATACAGACAGACAGACAGACATAAGAAGCTGAATCGAATCTCCTGGTAACGCTGATCACTTCTATAGGTATATATATTTTGATTGGTCTATCTCGACTGGTTCTGGGTGTTACACTCGTACGCACAAACGGAATATACCCTTGACACAGAGTGTGTCGGGCATACTGATGATTCGAAGAGTTTGATTCACTTTAGGTTCTTTTTGCTGCGCCTTTGACAAATAAAATTCTAAAGGCATTTGGAGTCAATCCGAGGACTCTGAGTCTGAGTGTGGTGTCATTCAAATGTAAAAGGACACTCTCGAATGGCAACAGCTTTATAAAGACAATATTTATGTGCTAACGTCTCTTTGTTTTCCTCTTTATTTTTGTTTTTATATTCATTTATTTATTTATTTATTTGATTTATTTTTTATTTTATTTTTTTTTTTTTTTGGCTCAATTTATTCCTGTTCTTCTTTTTGCCATTCTATTTTATCTCTTGAATGAAAACGAATACGCCAAGAAAACAGCTACATATTTGCATTTTAAATTGCAATTTTCTTTCAGATATTATTTTCGTTTATACCGTTCAATGTTATGGATCAGTTACGTCGGACAGGAAATCAGGAAACAAACGAAAAGCC